>PNEQ01092460.1:0-26654 GCA_003012365.1 Medauroidea extradentata
CATCTGGGCTGGGATACTAAATGACAGTGTACTAGGGCCACACATTTTGCCACCACGCCTCAATGCGCGAGGTTTTACCTGACATGTTGGATGAAGTCAGTCTTGATATTCGCGCGTCACTGTGGTTCCAATGTGATGGAGCTCCAGCTCACTACGCCCTCTGTGTTCGTGACCACCTGAACAGGGCCTTTGGACAGCAATGGGTAGTACATAACACAACACAACAGATGTTTTCACTGGCTTGTTGTCGCCAGGTTGCCTGCCTACCCCTGTTACTTTGGTGCACCATTGCAGGTATAACGATGCATTTCCGGACATGGGTTCCTTAATCAAATATGTTCCAAACATGCACATCTACCATCCCTATCAATTTGTAACACTTATTCTTGGCCATCCTGTATATGGTCGCTTACAATTTGAATTGAGTGAGAGAAGACTCCAAGGCCATCCCCTCCACTACATCCACACGGCGACCTCGAAACACTAGCACTCCTACCTCCCCTATCCGGGGCTACACTTAGGTTTGTCAATCAGTATTACACATTGCACAGTTCTTTTAGACCACGTTCTGCTCTATAGCTTGTAGCTCAGTAGTGGTGTCTTCTAGTGGTATAAACATTGTAGTATTATTATTTCTTATGAATTTGGGAATTTAATTTTTCAAAATATTTTATCCTTAGAGACTAGTTTGATGGAAAATAAACTTCCATTGATCAAAACCTTTTGAAAATCATATTTTAAGTCCAAAAATATGTACACTACCCATATTTTGTGTAGAATAAAATGTGTATTTTACTGTTACAAAAAAGTTAACTTACTGCCACTAAGAAGAAGATTTAATACGTCATAATGCTTGTCTCGTATACTCAATTTGCAAAAAGGTGGATTCAGGGCTTTTGCCCATGCTGTCAGACTACCACATTCATGAAAATTGATCAGTGTAATACAATGAACATGGCCGTATTGATTTTCTAAACGAAAAATGCACACGTATCCATCCTCAGCAACTGGACTACACCGTCTAATGCGACGCGTGGTCGAAACTACACCTGCCTACTCCCACACTGCTGTGAATAAACAGATCGAACTCTGCCAAGTTTGGAATTGAGTAGCACGCACATCAAGTTCGTCGCTTCACCTAGCACTCAGTCTTTATCACGAAGAAAGTCAATTGCTTGGGGGGGGGGGGGGTGAATGGTCAATCGCATTGCATTGGTGAATTGAAAACGGATCAAGTTGTTATATCTCCACATGGTGTTTACCTGATTAAAATTACATGTTTTGACCTACAAGACAGGTAGCTACGACTACATTTATAAGGCATTTGTGAGGTTTATACATTCGTGTACAGTTTCAGAACGCCAACTGCGGGACTTCTGTTTTATGTCACATTTTAATCGATGAAACTATACCGAAAATAATAGCACTCCTACATGACTAGAGATAATTATATTGTTGATCATATCTATGAATTGTTAAAAACGACGGGAAAATCACTTCGAATTTGGTTTTATTAGTGTCCATCTCCTTAACGCCGTAGCGTAGTCGGTTAGGCGCCAGTCTACGGTGCCAGATGTCCTGGGTTCAAATCCTTCCTCGGGCATGGGTGTTGTGTTACACCTCCACCTCTCTTCACCCTCATCGGCTATTAAGAACTAGTCGTTAAAGGGGTGGTTCACTGAAAATTTTAATTGTTTTAATAATTTTTATGTTTGTATATTTGTTGTAGGCAGAAAATTTTACAATTTTATGCTGTAATGAAAATTTTTTAGCTTTCATAGTTTTTGTGTTATAGCATGTTAAAGTCAAAATTTGCATAAAACGGTTTTAGGCAAGAAAGAAAAACCAACTTACTTACTGAAATAAAAATTCACGTTGAAGAACAATGTTTCGCGCTACGTTATGACATGTACACAAACCGAACTGAACTTATTTGTATAAAAAGTACATTAATGAAAAAAAAAATTCTGATTTTTTAATTAAAAAATACAAAAGAAACTAATCAGTGTGGTTTCCATACACGTCTTAGCGTAGTTCCTCACACAGTTATTTTATAATAAACTCGCAATTTAGCTGTCACAATGTGGCGAGATGACTCTTTCCTGCCCATCTACACCAACCTGTCCTACCTACACCTTCCTACACCTTCCAACTCCCTACAGTCTCCGAGTGATCTTACAAAATACGGCCGACGCCACGAGCATAGACTGTCTCCACCGCTCCGTTCTCCACTGCGTCCTTTGAATCTTCTCACTGGTGTTTCCTCTTCCACTATACTTTCCCTTAGCTGGAAGTGAAACCCTACAGTTTTACCAATGTTATAACTCTCCCCCTGTCCTTCACTCCATATAATTTCCTTCAATACAGTTTAATAACTACGCTAAAGTTTTCCATTTCTATAACAATTTTATATGTTATCAAATTGACATAACACAAGTAAACTCTCCTGCGAGTCATATTCGGCTGCATTGATGGCTGGTGCGTAGCAAACAGAATGAAATGCATAATCCATTTTACGTATAATAAAACGTTTAATTAATGCCGGCATATAATAACGAGCATTTAATCGCCTACACGAATTATTTAACTTATACGTATTTTGGAACTACGTTTTCCTGCTTTGCTCGTGTTTACATTTACAATCAGCTCTTTCTACCACAGAATAAATATGCGCCATAGAATAAGCAGTATTGGATACAGACATTACGAAGAAAATCAGAGGCGCAAACAAACAACACGTAAAAGTTTTCTTGTTTTCGCAGTAAAAAGGGAAATTTACTGTAAAACAGGATAGCCAACTGCTCTATACCGTCGGAGCAAAACTTCTGACGTCACTTCCTTTGACGAAAAGCTTTGCGCTGAAGGAAACTATAACGTCTGAAACAAATATTGTCGTACCTAATCGTTCGAGGAAAGTGAACGGAAAGCAAATTGCTTCATTAGTCGACTTTGCGTCGGTGGTACATAATAAGCCCGCTGGCTGGTTCACGTTGCTTCTGATAATTTTTTTACATCATACAAATTTATGGTTATGCTTCTATGAAATGAGATTTATTCCATTGGTATTGTTAGAGTAAACAGAAAATGTCTGCCTGAAAGAATGAAAACAAGTGACCAACTGCAGCGAGGACAGTTTATGTTTTGAGTCAAAGATCCCATTGCTGCTGTAAAATGGAAAGACTCGAAACCAGTTTAAGTACTCTCCACTGCAACATGTCCCAAAGAGACAACTACGGTAACAAGGAGAAACAAAGACGGAACAAAAACTACAGTTCCATGCTTAACTACCATACATTTACAATTCCTTGATGGGAGGTGTTGACTTATTTGACCAACTTAGGGAACGATATACAGTTGGAAGAAGGTCGCTCAAATGGTGACATCGAATCTTCTACTTTCTGCTAGGATCCGGAAGTCGTAAATAATTTTATCTTGGTGAAAACAGTGACGATAGATCAAGATCAACTCTCATTTCGAATTAGTCTCGCAATACAGCTTATTTCTGTGTACACTTCCAAAAAAAAAAAAGACGAAGCACACCACTTGTATGTATTGCTAAAAAAAAATGGAAACATTGGAGTGTCACATGAAGTTCGCGCTGTGAAAGTTGGTAAACACCTTCCAAAGAAGATCGTAAAATACAGGATATGTCGGTTCTGTAGCAAACGCAAAGAGGAGAAGAGGATTAGAGTTGAGCGCATGCTCTGCAAGGTTGCATTCTATCTTGATCCTTGCTTCAGACGTTGTCATGAAATGTTAAGTCTTATTTCAGTTTGGTTCGTATATCATGTAAACAATTCATATAAATGTTCAAAAGCTATACATATCCCCAAATACATTATCAAACTCACGCCAATGCGCATTCCCCATTCTCTCATACTGTAATAATAGCATTAGATATTTGAGTATGTTATTCTCACTTTCATATAAACAGTTCATGTGGCAGAAAAATTTGAATGTGGAAAGTGTCTTCCGTAAAAAAATATGTATGGTGTGTGATCACATGTCTTAGAATAACACGTGTTATATATGCAAATTAAAACTTAAAAAAATTGTCATGTTTTAGTATAGTGTGTAATTCTCAGTATCATGTAAACAAACTTTCAGAAATGTTTGTAGGGTATGTAGGTGTTGGAAGAAGTGATCTGTGTTGTGCCGAGGTAGGCTTATTTCCAGATTATGTGCATACAATTACAAAAATGTTTGTTTGTTATTATTTGTCTCATGTAATCAAAATTAGTGTCAGAATTTATTTACTGTTGAAGGTAGTAAAAGATAGCCTATATAAATAAGTTTGTGTTTTTGTGTAAAAGTATTAAAATGCTGCACAAAAATGTTTTTAATAAAAGCGAACATAGGAAAAAAATATTCAGATTAATACATTTAATTAGTGGGCTTTATATCAGTTGTATTTGCTACTGCCAGAAAAAATCCTTGAATGTGGGAATTTAGCTTCCCGGTAATTTACCTTTACAGATGGGCTGAGAGTTGATATATTCCCACATGCTGGAGATAAATATTAACAAAATAAAATTAGAAGATACATGTTTAAAACAAAATACATAAAAAACTTAAACTAATAACTTAGAAGATTTTGACCACTAAAATATATTTGTCAATGAAAGGGTTAAACATGGTACTATAAGTACTACAAAAGCTAAACATTTTTATTACAGTAAAAATAGTGTCAACGTACGCCAATAAAACACACCACATCATGTATAAATATAAAAGTTGTTAAAACAATTAAAATTTTCGGTTAACTCCCCACGTAAAAAGCCGAAAAACTAAGCACCAACTCCTCACAAAATTCCAAATTGCCATCAAAAACACACTTATTTTCATATTTTCCTTTTTGCGTTTACTGAAAAAAAAATCTGCTCTACTGAGCTTAGTTATAAAATGTTTATAAAAATTTTAACACACTATGCGCTTAGAATTTGTTGATAAATGAAATATGCACCATGTCACAACTTTAAAAAATAAATTTTCAGCATCCACCAACATCCGTAGCGCGTGGGGTTCCTATTTAAGCGAATTTAGCGAATAGTATTTTTAAAGACAAAAAATAGCAGACGTCATAAAATCGTTATGTACTTTCATTGAACATTTTTTTACCATTAGGCCTAAGTTTTCGAAGCAATACTTTACATAAAAATTTACTAGTTAGTTATTCATTTAATTAATTTAGTAGTCGATAAGTAGCCAAATTTTCATAATTTGTTATTTTGAAATAGGTTAAGATATACAATGAAAACAATTTTCAAAACATATGTGTGATTGTTTTACTGTATTTGCTGTAGTCTATAATTACAAAAATAAATTATATATTCTCGAAAACAGCGATAACGATGGCCTGCGTCCTTTAGCGTGGAGCTTTCTGACGTGTTAGTCACTCAGAAGCGGTGTGATGAGGACGACATTAACGCATGCACCTAGTGTCATAATGCTCTTATGTGCAAAGCTCTAGATTGTGGCAATCGTTCATCATCCTACAGTCACTACGAGACTTTTAAGCTCGTCGGTCGTTTAACTGTTGGCAAAACTTCAGTAAAGTTCCATAAAGAACATTTACGAAGTTTCTTATGTACTTGATAAACGTTTTTTGTGTCGGAGTGGTCCGAAATAATTCTTTTAGTGCGCGTAATTTCTTAAAATTATAATCTGTATAGTATTAGTTTGCTTGTTTTTTTACATTTCTTTTCTGAGAAGCATGCCTGGGAGTTCTACTGTGTTGACATTTAGAAATGTCTCTAAGCTGACCTTTAGACACCATGTTTTTTCAGGAAGTCAGGATGGTTTGAAGAGTCAACACAGTGGAGCCTTGGGCATGTATCTCTGAAGAGAAATGTCAGAATCAGGCAATCTTACACACTATATAGAGACTTTACTCAACTTAGATTCTCTCAAATGTATTACATTTTCGCCTATTTCGAGTTATTGATATAGATTCGTAAAAAAAAAAGTCTCATCTCCAAAAAATTTGCAATGTGGTCAAATAACCACGGTACAGTTGCTTGCGGAATAAGTTGGGAAACTATATAAGGGGATCTCTCCTCCCCCTCGGGGTATGTTTTTGATCTCGATCAATAGGATGGTCAGTCGCGGTCCAGTGGCTGGGGAAGAACGCGCGTATAGCGGGAAGTTTGGCGAGGAAGAGTTAAATTTAATATTTTAGAAACTAACTCATCCCTTTTTTTTATTAGTAGTCACGACAGGAAAAGTCAGGGAAATTCGTCAAAATAATTTGTGGAAAATTTTAAAAGTAACTGTAAAATATTTCAAATTGTTTCCTTCGAGTCTACTCCTAAATTTGTCAAACTTGTAGTTTCGTATCAAATTTTGGAAAAAACAATTAAAAGATATTTTATTGATTATTTCCTAACAAGGGTCTCATAAAATCCACCTTTCACTGCTGTAGTTAGTTTATAGGAGTCTTTATCTCTGAGCATTTTAAGTATGTCCCCATCACACCCGTGATTATGTTAAATGTATAATGAAGTGCCCCACTCATTCATTCATGCCATGCTCTCTAGTTTCTACATTTTAAAGATATTAATTATTTACTGCTAAACGAGAGCAGACATCAAAAATCTGTCGGGCAGTTTTGTTTGAAATCGTATTCTTCATGTTGTCAGATTTTTTTCAAGGCGGCAAATACAATGTTTTTAGCTAATTATGTAGTTAGCGAAATTCTGGTTAGTTGGCCGTGTAGTCGTAACCGTATATGTTCTCGCTTTGGAAAAATTAGCTATTACGGCAAAAACCAGTTTAAACAAAATTGCCATATATATTTGTGATATCTGCTATCGTGTAAGTTATAAAAAACAACTAACACAAACATAGTAGAAACTGAAAGCCGTGGTCTTAACACACAGCCACACCGCTGGACCTAGAGACATGAAATTTTAAGGGTAACTTACACTTCCGCCTTAGGCACCCACTAATACTGGATTTTTCGAAATTAGAAAATAATGAATGTGAGAAGGGGCGAAATGTGTTTTCAATGGTTCCTTGATTGCGATTAAATACGTTCAGATATCGAAGTGATTCTTACTTCTGAATTATGGATACAAGAAATGCATATTACCTTTATTGTCAATTTTTCGAAATTCGAAAATCAAGAGGGGAGAAAATCAGCAAAATATGTTTTCGATCAACTCTTGATAACTCTCAAACCCCTTCCTATATAGATTTGAATTTGACTTCATAATGAAGCTTACGCATATTCAAAAATGCTTCCTGGATATTTTGAAATTCAACGTCTAAGGGGATTTAAAAAATAAAACACAGTTTCAATTAATTATCTGTATCTCTTAAATCTCTTGAGATACTGAGATGATTTTAAATAGGAAGAAAATTTATGCAAACACCTTCGTCAATTTAGGAAGTGTTAATGTGTAAAACATTCCAGAATACCCGAAAAGTATGAGGTATGACAACAGAGAAATGATATAAAGTTTTTACTTTTTGCTGCTCTATTAAGACGCCTATCTCTTTGGACACGGGCCTGTATATACAAATTTAATTTTTTAAGAATTCTGACAGCCATCCTTACCGTAGGTTTTTGAAACACTAGAAGGAAGTTTTGGGTTCGATTCCCGTGTAAGGCAAGGCGACGGGAAACAGCAATGATATTATATACATATTAGTGGCAGGTGAAAGAAATTTAATTTTCTGTTTTACATGTACACAACAATGTTCTTAAATGTTACAAGAATATCCTCTGTTTCATATAATATTGGTAAAATTTATCAGCATTAATTTTTATTATTTTGTGATTTGTGGCACAATGTGAGGCATTTTTAGTTGTAAAATGAGCTGGAAATGTCCATTACACCATTCATACTGCAAAGTTTGTCTTGCACTGTGCCACAAATCAAAAAAGTGTAAAAAATTATTGCCCATAAGTAGCTGTCAAAATTTACCAAACTTGTATGAAACGGAGTATACAATAATAACAGACGTAGTTGGGGTAGGGACAGCTGAATTGAGAGACTTGAACTGATCTTAACAGGTAATGTTTTGAGAGGGGGTGAGGTGCGGCATAAGGTGGATATGGAATGAAGGGATGAGAAAACGTGAGATCCCTGAGAAAAGTCACCAATCTGCTGCATCGTACAGGAACGATTACCTCGTGTGAAAACTCTATTGACTGTGCCGGGAATTGAAAATATATGACAACTTTTTTGATATTTATTTAAAAAGAATAGCGAGCGAAGCCACGGCCGGACAGGTAGAGTGTGTGTGTGTGTGCGTGTGTGTGTGTATATATATATATATATATATATATATATATATAAAATGAAGTGTCCTGACACACTCACTCACTCACTCATCAACGCACAACCCAAACCGCTGGACCTAGAACCATGAAATTTTGAGGGAAGCTTTCCCTTGGCCCGTAGACACTCACTAAGAAAGGATTATTCTAAATTCGACAATTAAGGGGGTGAAAAGGGGTGAAATATGTTTTAAAAGAATCCTTGATGTCTCATTAACCGGGAATAATATCATAAAATTTTTAACTTCATAATATTGCCCAAAGAAATGCATATTGGCGAATATTTCGATTTTGCGAAATTCGAAAATTAAGGGGGTGAAAAGCCGTAAAATGTGTTTTTCATTACTCCATGATTTATCCTAAACCATTTCAGATAGTGAGGTGATTTTGTTTTTTAAATGATGCTAAAATAAATATATAAAAATTGTTTTTACAATTTTTCGAAATTCGTCCTTGAAAGCTCCTAAAAATAAAACGTGTTTTTAATATTAATCCCACTTATCTTCTAAACCAGTGGAAATATTGAAATGGTTTTTGCATTGAAAGAAATCTTACGTAAATATCGAAAAAAGTAATTTCAGGATTTTTCGAAATTCGTCCTTGAAAGCGGTTAAAAAATAAAATGTGATTTCAAATAATCATCTGTACCGCTTATACCCGTTGAGATATCGAGATGATTTTTGATAAGAATGAAGGTTATGTAAATGTATACAAATCATATTCAGGTTTTTATGAAATTCGAAAATTAAGTAGGTGAAAAGCAGTAAAATGTTACAGTCTCCCGAAAAAAGAGAATGATCACGGTGAAATAATTCAACAGTCGGTTCTTTTTGCTAACCTACTCATAAATAAAACCTCTTTGGACTGTAGCCACTACATACGAAAAAATTATCACGGCCTGCCTTTAAGTATTCACTCAGGTATTGTATAAAGTTTGTGGTGTGGAAGGGGTGGGGTTACGGGTTCGAATCCCGTGCAAGACTTTGCGATGGGAATTACTATGACGTCATACGAGCATATTGCGCGCGCTCTTTACACTGAGCTAAGACAATTTATAGTTCACTGTTTTTGAGTACGCTAGCTGTTAAATGCCTTCGTCACATATTTTATCCCGAGTTACTGTTTACATTACATAATTTTACGCGGGCAACGCTGCAGCCATATATAAGCTAACACAAACTCTGTTAAAATACTGTTCCAAAGATATATTTGATTAGTTCCTGGCTTAACTGCAGGCTTGTCGTTAGTACGGAGAACTTCAGGACGTATCTAATGAACAACTGCTAAACAAACTGAAATGTCCTCACGTATAAAATGTTTCTTGTGCAGAAATTTACCCGCGAAAATTACTCAATCCCATATAAACACACACAAACCAATGTTTCATCACTTTAAATTTCCAAAAATTTTACAAAGTATGCTTTGTATAATCTTAGAAAATTATTTAAATTTTTGTTTTCAAAGGAATGCAAATCACAGTCTCTATTGACATAAACTGAAAAAATTCAGATTACTACAACAGTAGGCCTAAGGCATAACACACAGATACAGTTGAATTCATTCTTCGTTGGAGGATCAAAAATGAAAATATGAGATTAATTAATATTGAGAATTTTGCAAGTTATAAACAGAAACATTGTAATATTACGTTATCACAGAAATAATACTAGTAGACTCGCAATTGTCGATGTTTTCTATGTAGTTATCCATCGTTACTGTATAGTATTGACCGAGGATCTCATGATTATAGTGATTACCACTGTGACTGCAGTATAATGTGTGTGATGGTCACGAGAATTAAAATTCACGCTAAAAAGTGAATTCAACATTTGTGTATTAAAAAAAAGATTTCCAGTATTTCCAAGTAAAAAATAGAATTCTTAATTATGAACAGTATGCCTCTGCAACGTATCAAAGCAAATGAATTGTATTGTAATAGTAATTTATATATATATATATATATATATATATATATATATATATATATATATATATATATATATATATATATATATATATATATATATATATGTGAATATATATGTATGTGTGTGTATGTGTGTGTGTATGTTCTAAAATTATCAAAGCTTTTTTTTCGACGGATGTATTTACCACGTGTTCAGCAAAAGTTTTGCACCGTAGAAGTTTCCAATTCCTCGTGTAAAACTCGGAACAGTCTAAAAATACATCTGCCGGAAAGGCACTGGCCGGGCAGATTTTTTTATTCACCCCCTGCGGTGTAGAAAACTCTCGTCCAGTGTTCAGATCTAAGAGAGTCTGCAGTTCCCACCCCATTTTTTTTTCATATCGAGAGGTTATATTCCCACGCTCTGAAACTGCCTCACATATGCTACCCTGCAGCCTGCTTTTTGCCTTTTTTTTAACTTGTTTAAAAAATTGTAACATGGCAAAAAAATTAAAAATATTAGTGGTGGCGTTCAAATACATTAATATTGTTTTAGATTTTCAAACGCTATTTAAAACTAATTTCGTGCAGATTTTACAATTGCATAAAATTTTTTATATTTTTTAGCGACGCAATTTATTTAAAACTGAATAAGGAAACATAAACCGTTTGGTGTCGAAATTATTTTGTCAACTAACATTTTTAATTGTTAATACACGTGATGCATTAAAAATATGTTTATTCGCTTCTAACTTCAGAGACATTATGTTTGCCATCTGACAAAAAAAAAATGCGTAGAACATTTCTTAAAAAAAAAGTTTATTATTCGTAAAATGTGTACGATGTACACACTGACAAAATTAAAATGGTATCAGGACGTAATTAATAGCTTATTTTCTACTTCTCACATCTTGCACAGAAAAATCAGTATGTTTGCAATTGGATACAGTATCAATGTATTATCTGGCTAAAAAAAAAAAGTGTAAAAACTATGTTTATAAACAAATATTTTGCGCTAAATTTTTGCGGTGTACACTCTAGTGCAATTAATATCGTTTCAGGATATAATGTGGCTGGTTTTCTTCTTCTCACTTTTTGCACAGAAAGTAATCACAAGTTAATCTAAACAGGATTGATTGTGCATCAATAATTTAAAATTTTGCAACTGACCCTGAATTAACTCAAATGTAATTTTCCCAAACGTGTGACTTAAGTAAAAAATTACTGTGCAAACAAATTATTTTCTTGCCCTGCATATTACGCAAAAATTGCGTGCAGCTGATTGTGAAATCCTGAGCGATTACAGCTTAGAAATTTCAGCCAAAGCGAACAACGATATTTTAAAGCTTTAAGATGTCATGTAACGTTAACATTGTTTCTTTGTGATTGTTTGTAAATGAGTCTTGCAAGCTTCAATTAATACATTAACCATTTTTTGAAAATTTATAAACAATAAATTGGAGATGACTTGACCAAACTGAACCATACATATTTGAAAACTATTTTTAAAGTGTTAACTACCTCAGAACTGGACACAGACCTAGTAAAGGAGCATTTGCACTGTTGTTAGAAATTAAAAGGGCGAAAGTAACAGTATTCACCTCGATTAATTTACTAACCAAAATCAGGATCGCCAGTAAAGGAATTGAACTCGTTTAACATTTTAACTGAACCAACAACTACAGTGAACAATCCGTTCTTTTATTTTTACGCAACTAGTATTAAAAGATACTGCTGTATTTTTAAGCAATTTTGTGAAGTACATTGTAAATATTGATAGTAACGCTATTAAAATTTTTGTTGAATTGATTGAATAGAAACAGTTTACGGTTTACGAACGTCCTGTGTGCGGTGACTGCGAGATAAATTTGTTACATTTAATCCTCTGGGGTTGATGAGAAAATGTAAGGGCTGATGGTGATGAACAAAGAGAGAGGATTTTCTCACCAGAATCGGTCGTTAAAGGAGTTCGGATTAATCAGGTCGACGTAGGACGCTCTTGCATCTCATATCCGTGGAAACCACGGATACCTCGCTTCGTGCCTCTATCGGCACTTCGGACAGACGGTTCGACCTTATTCAACACGCCCCGCATCCAAGATCCTTCCACCCACTCGAGGAATAACACGTATCTTGCCCTTGCTCTACCCGGGGAACCATACAATTACAATAGGGGAGAGCAAGATAAAATTTTGCGAGGAATCACTTTGCTCTTTTTGGTTAAAGTCTGGCTGGAGCGTGATTGCATTCACACTTAACTTTTTTTAACCACTCCTCTCCTGACAAGTGAAAAGTGTTCAAAATTCAATTCCTTTATCTGCGCATCTGGTTAAAACATCAGACTGCTAGATAACAGGAATTTCGTAAATTTGAAGGAAGTATTGATGCCAAACTCCTGTATCTCATAGTTACTTCCACTACTGTGCCAGTACTGTTTATTAAAATCTTCATAGACGACTCTGAACTTATAGCAAACCTACAAAAATCTGATAAATTACTACAGCGTTTACAAAAAAAAAATTATTTCGTGGTGGCCACAAAATGTTTGGTCAATATTACCTCACCAAAACTTTTTGTAGTGATTACAAAATTTTTTGTTGTCACTGCAAATCTTTATTGGGGACAGCAAGAAATGTTTGTGGTCTCCACAAAATATTTAGTGACGTTTGTAATGATAAAATGAGTTAGTAGAGGGTTTTACCCGATACAACACCACAGGTTCAGGACCCAGGACTAGTAATCCGACACCTCGGCCGCCATCTTGGATGACCTTGACATTTAACCTTGACCTTGACCTTGAGTGTCAAATTACCAAAATTTTCCAAAATTTCGAAAATTAAAAAAAAATCAAAATTCTAAAAATTATTTAAAATTCAAAAATTAAAAAAAATTAACAAATTAAAAAAAATTAAAAATTCCGAATAATTCCGAAAAACCTAATACCTCCATCTTCTTCCATGATGCACTCTTGTAACCTGACAGCCCAACGCCAAAAATTGCCAAAACTTCGAAAAAATTTAAAAATAAATCCAAAAAATATTATTTTTCCTTCATTAAGCAGTGTAGTCTTCCAGTATCACCATAAAAAACCAAGCCTTTGTACACTCTTAAGCTTCAAGTAATTGTATTACAATCTTGTACACAACGTCCTCGCAGCAGAAGCGATGCCTACAACATAGCTACGGATGCTGCTATTATCCTCGATGGTGACCCAGGTTTAGACGAAGTTGGGTCGAAAATTGACGAAGCAGTGACGAATGTTGACGAAGTGGTGACGAACGTTGACGAAGCAGTGACGAATGTTGATGTAGTGGTGACGAACATTGACGAAGTGATGACGAACATTGACGAAGGAGTGACGAATATTGACGAAGTGGTGACGACGAATGTTGACGAAGTGGTGACGACGAATGTTGACGAAGTTGTGACGAATGTTGATGAAATGATGACGAAGTGGTGACGAATGTTGACGAAGTGATGACGAATGTTGATAAAGCAGGTACCTTTACTTCATGGTTATTGGCAGCGTGTGTTCGTGCAGAGACGTCACTCAGTTGACTGTGCCAATGAGAATAAGTAGAGGCACGATTATTTCGCGTATTGATTCTAGGCCAGGTTGAACGTCAATGACGTACACTTCACTCCTTCTTCTGTGATTAGACGAGATCGGTTTTAACACATATTTGGTGACTGCAAGCCAGTTATAAATAAGAAAACAGTTAGTGATGATGTCACATGCTACACGTTTGTACTGTTAGAAGCCAATGTATTATCGGCTTCAGCCGGTACACGTATAGAACTGAGAAGTTTTAGCTGTTGCCAAATGAATCCGCGAAATACTAGTGCCTATAATAATAATAATAATAATAATAATAATAATAATAATAATAATAATAATAATAATAATAATAATAATAAGATTCCTGCGACACCACACGTCTGTGATATGTCAGTAGAATCCCAACACTAGCCACGAAGCAGAGCTCCAGATAACTTGGTGGCAAATTACTTCTCTCAAAAAATAAACTATACTAGTTTTGGGACATTGAATTTTTCAGTATACTGCACAGTAGGCAACCTTAGCTATTAAAAATGGTAAATACTTATACCAATGCAGACCGTTCACGATAATATTTAAAAATTTGCACCCTTCCAACACAAACTTTTTTTATAATTGGCCTTAGATGTTAGTTATAAGAGCTCTTATTTAAACTGTTTTTGTAAACTATGAAACTTAATAATGACATGCGCTGTTGCCACACCGTGTTATCGGCGAAAACAAATAGTACTACAAAGAAGAAAGAAACCAACAAGCTGAATGTAGCTGCAGTCATCAAATACAGGACGCAGACAATTTCATAAAATAAAACAAAAGAACTGTTACGACAATTTGTAATTATATATTTATATATCGGGTATATTACACTAAAAAAAAGTTAATGGTCACCTCAAAATATTTTCTTATCATGAACCTCAACAATTTTTTTTTGTGATGACATAAATATTGTTTGCTGAAACCAATAAAGCTTCGCAGCGACTACAAAAAAAAAAAAATTGTAACCACTACAAAATTTTTTAGTGCTGTCAATATTGACAAAATATTTTGTCGCTGTTACAAAACCGTTTATTTTGTCTTGTATTTCTGCATGTGTTGACTGCAGACAAACACGGCCTGTTCCTTTGATTGTTTTACTGTCTTGTTTCTTGGACGATATATAGCTGCAATAGCGTACGCACAAAATAATAAATTTATATATATTTTTTTTAACAGCGGCGGCTCGTGGGTTGTTACCAGGTGGTGCTGCAAATAGTAATGACTGTGCACTCTTGATGAACGCGCCGTAGACCAATGACCATGAAATATTTGCCGGCTAATAGATGTTTTGTGACCACTCAGTAGTAACGGGCACCTGCACATCAGCGTGTCAGTGGCTGTACAGTCAACCAGCGCACAACCCTGTACAGCTCTTGGCAACTGCAGCCCTGGCAACAACCCAAGAACCACCACTGATTTTATATTATTATTAGAATATTTCGAACAAAATATATGTTTGCCGAGAATCATGACGTAGACTATGTACTTTGTAGAGTAGCGGGAAAATAGGAAATGCAGTAAACGAAATTCAAGCAGAGCCATAAAAACACTTAATGTTAATGACTTATAAGCTCTATACACAAAATAAAGTGCCTCACTCATCCATTCACTCATCAACGTACAGCCCAATCCGCTGGCTCTAGAAACGTATAATTATCAGCATAACTTCCCCTCACGGTGTAGGCACCCGCTAATGAACGATTTTTTCAAAATAGAAAATTTAATGGGTGAAGGGGGGAAAACGTGTTTTCGCGAAATTCTCGATAACTCTCTAATCTGATGATTCATTGTCAATATTTTTACTTCATAACATTGCCTAAGTAAATATATACTTTATAAATTTGAGATTTTTCGAAATCCGGAAATTATTGCAGTTAAAAGCCGTTAAATTTGAAATGGAGGTGATCTTTGCATCAGAATGGTTCTCTTGTAAATATATAAAAAACAGTTTTAGGAATTTTAAAATGTCGTCCTTGTAAACCGGTAAAAAAATTAAACGTGTTTTCAATTAATCATCAGTGTATCCTGAACCATTCAAGTTATCGATATAGTTTTTGCTTTAAAATTAAGCTTACGTAAATACCTAAAAAGTTGCAATTTCAAGATTCCTCAATATTCGTCCTTGAAAGCTGCTAAAAAAATAAAACGTGTTTCCAAGTTTTCAAGTAATCATACGTATCTCCCAAACCACTTGAGATATCGAGATGGTTTTGGATTTAAAATGAAGCTTACGTGAATTTCTAAAAATTGAATATGAATTTGAAGAGTGTGAAAAGGTGGAAAATAATTTTTTGGAGACAATGAAACCAACCTGACGAGAAATCGACATGCTCTTTTCTTTAAAGTTAGCGTACGTACATACAATTCAATTTAATGTAATTCGCATATTAAATATATTATACAGAGAATATAGTAACACAATCAATTAATAGGCAATTAAAAGTTAGTTACTCTTTTCTATAGTACACGCAGGCGAAGCAGCAACGTGAGAGCTAGTCGTTATATAAAGAGAAGATGTAATGGTGAATTGCTGATATTACAACACCATTGCAGCATACTTCTAGTTCTACATTCCAACAAGGACAACGCTGACCACACATATTTAACACTTATACTTACACTAAGAAAACGATATAATTGAGCAGCATGTATTAATGAAATCTGTCTTTAGAGCAAAGAAAAGCCATACAATTATACATATTGTACTGTAAATTTTACAGTTTAGTTTGGAAAAAGGTTTATTTTCTTTATTTACAGAAAATATTTTTATTTCCAACGCAGCGTGTATCGTCAAAAATTACAATTTAGTTTACCAGTTTAATTACTCCTATGGTATTTTTAGCCAAAATAATAACTATTCTACTTTCAATACAAAATATTTAAGGAATTGTCTTGGAGGTAAACTTACATTGTAATTTTAAAACAACAAATGTTCTTTGCATGTGGTCAGAAATGTCCTGAATGCCATCGAAACCAGACAGGCACGGTTTCTTCATGAGTGCTTGCAATTATGCACGGTATTTGGGTCCACACACACACACACACACACACACACACACACACACACACACACATATATAGGCTGCGTCTGAAAAACTTCGACAAACTCTGGCTGATTATTCGTTATGGTTATGAAAACATACAGGAAACCTAGCACGTAAATGGAACATTAACGTAGCAGTAAGCTCTTAAAAATTAAAATACGAAACTGTGTTTTCAGAAAAAAAAGCGGAGACAATAAGAGATAAAAGGACAAATCCCGTTACCTAGATCTGCCATCGCTAGAGACACTGGAAAATCGCGAAAATGTTTAGCATACTGTATTATATTAACCGTTAAACGTGTGAACTGTTTCGTGGCGAATCATACATGCAGTGTGTTCAAGCCTTACCGTTCTAACTGGGCCTGTTGAAGAGAGAAACAATGCTTCAAATAAACCATAGGCAATATAGACACAAAACATTCAGTGTTATATACAGCATGTTGGAACCTAGCAAATAGTGAACAATTCCCACGATTTTCCAGTGTCTCTAGCCATCCCACATCGAGCGCTCGTTTAACACTTCCACCATTATGAAAATATCAATGGCGATCACCCTTATATTGTTTACAACTTTCGCAGCGCATGGGAAGTCACGCACTTGACGAATTTTGTGGAGAATTAAAACTTACTTTAAAATCCGCCATTTTCCCGAACATGCTCAGATGAAATGTTTTCGAGAAATTTGAAAAAATAAATAAATAAATAAATAAAGTAAATCGCCTTATTGGTAGGCAACCCACAACGCATGGATCGTGTACCTTTGGTTAAAAGACGGACAATGTTTTCATTTAACAGTCACAATTCATGGCTAAAGCCCAGACGGAATGACCTGTATGTTAGAATAACCTATTCTATACATACTCAGGCTCCGGTCATTTGTCCACTAGCTGGTACTCAGTGGAACAGCAGACAATGAACGAATGGTCGGGGCTGGAGTATGCATAGTACAATGGATTTTAGCATGCGGGTATTTGAATCCGCGAAATTTTCCGGGCTCTAGAAACATTCGTGGGTTCAGTGATCTCTAGGCTAGCCTCCAAAAATGTATGTGTTCTTAAGCAGGTCACATTGCTCATTGGCTGCTCTTTGACCTAGTAATATTGCATCATTCTGCGAGGATTTAGCTACTTATTTATTTTTGGATTGTCGACCTCCGAGTGATGTGAAATATGGCAAGTAGAGCAACATTTTTCTTCAACCCTGAAATACAAATACTCCAATAAATAATATGTTGATTTTATATAAAATACATAGAAATGAGCGGATAGTGGGAATCGAACCCATGTCGCCCATTGTGAGGGTGTTACAAACATGCTGTTGTTTCAGTTCTAACTTACGCAAAAAAAAAACGCGAAATTTTCTGGTCTTTACTATGTACTAATGTACACTGCGATTTTCACGTTTCATGTAACAGTGGGCGAAGTCGGTATCGTGCCATGTAGTAGCTAAGCGGGTAGCGTTCTATAAACTGTTAATTTCGTAGTACAAATGAGCGTTATTGCATTCATAAATTGTAAAACGTCAGAATTTGTCTGAAAAATACCGGCAAACCCTACTCATCAAACATGTCATTTGCGAGGAATCTATATACGTAGTGGTTGGCAAGACTCACAAAATATGTTTGGTTCCATGCTATTATGCCATATACTAGCTCACATTGTTCAAGATTTTGGTAGTCTTACATCGCAATTATTATTTTTACATAACATTATTCAATTGTTCTGAAACAATATTTGTTGGTAATACTGTAATTTTTTCTTTCATCTCTAATGACTTCTTATGGCATTTAATTGTTAAAGACATAATGGCATGTTTTGTTAATACCCGATCATTGATACGTTAGGATCTCTCTAACTGTTCCACATCATTCCTGGTTTTTCAAGATACATACACATATCTTATTAATAGAGGCCGGAAAATTTCGCGGATTCAATGACCTGCGAATTAGAATCCATCATACTATGCATACTCAAGTCCCGACCATTTGTCCACTAGCTGCTACTCAGTGGAACAACAGACAATGAACGTATAGACGGGACTTGAGTGTGCATAGGACAATGGATTCTAACATGCCAATCATTGAATCGGCGAAATTTTCCGTCCCCTACTTATTAACATAGTCGAATGTGTTTAGGCCAGCAATAATGTACAGTACTTTATAATTAATGTGTCTATAAGTACCGTATGTGAACTGTCCAGAATTACTATAAGTAATCTCTTTTTTGCTACAACGGATTAATAATCTTTATACTTACTGAGCTTCTTTCATTTATGAATATCTATGTCTTGCTTTCTTCGTCGACAAAAGTAATAAAATTTACTTGAAGGAAACGTTTCGCATTAGGGACGTGCATAACTTACTTTACGTTTTGGCAGCGGACTAGCCTGCAAGTAATGTCCAGCCTCACAGATCGCTTCTGACCGATAGTTCAAAGATACCCGGTATACTAACCAATATCATGTAAAGTATTTGCACATGTAACTGGCAATACACAGAGATACGTATCCAATGAACTCACAGATTGTATTCAGTTGCATACAGAACAGTAACAACAAATGTTAACACATTTTGCATGTTTCTTATCATTATTTGTTTCCAGTAGGACGTGGACTGAAAAAGTTGGTTTCTAATGCCTTAGTTTAATATTGCCAGCAAACAGTACTTAGACTGCGGTATAAATTACGATTGCTTGTTACTGATCTACCAAGAATCATTAAGGTTTTCTAATTTATTGCCTGCTGTGGTTAAGGCGTTTCAGTTGCATAAATCACATCACAAGATTACACTGGATGGAGTATTGACAAAGTGGCTAGCGCTTAGCACGGATGTCTTCTGTGCTGGTGAAATTAAACGACGTGAGTATGGAGAAGTCATTGACTGACTATACGAAAAAGAAATTGGAATACCCCGAGAAAAGCTGCCGACAAACGCCAGCGTCTAGGCTCACTACTCACATACAGAAATCTGGAATAATACCACCGGAATCGAACCCGAATCGCCAATGTTGGAGATGACCGCAACACCGTTGCCATTTATGATCAACTAACACTAAGGTAATCAAACAGAGCATAACGTTTCGTGAAGAATGTCCGTGAAATAACTTTCAATTAATTAAATTTATAAAACACAAGTGACAAAAATGACTGAAGCTTGTTACACCAGCATTTATAATTATTTTACATTCATTTCTCTATTTTTACTAAATAGTTAGCCATTGGAACGACGTTAATTTCACGAGATACGGGTCCAGTGGCTTTGACAGACAGAAACATTTGTAGCGAAACGGCCATGTCTTGTACAATGGAGCTACCAGAGTGATTTCAGGTAGATCAATATAAAAAAAGCTAAGTATGGGTGGTAGGGTCCTTCAATGTGTTTGTTATAATACTGGAACTCCCACACTTTGTTTTCACAAAGAAAAGAATAATTTCAAATAACACACGAATTTAATTTAGAATGTACTGTTTATTTTGTTTTGTTTATTTTACATTCAGTATAGGAAACAAAAGAAGGCAGTATCGTCCGTGATGTAAAATCCACTCCCCGGCTTTTTGTTTAATACACAACACAATATTTCGTGATGTTCTATATTTTCTGCCACGATGATGGTATTCTTGTCTCGCATACAAGTACGTGACATGGAAATATTATCCCATCTACCAATGCACTCTTTCCTTTCTTGTCGACAAGTACGCACACAACAAAGGCTACTACAAAAAAATAGCGTCACAAGTATGGGTCCAACAGTTGTTTTACTCTGATATTGTCAGTCAATCCCTTCGTAATCGGTTTGTTGAATTGAAGTGAAGTTCAGTCGGACGTGCGACCGAAGGATCGATCGGAATTTTATCTACTCTCTGACTCGGGCTTTTTTCCTCACTACTAGAATGAAACGGGAAACTGCCTCGTTGATAATTTCCGAGACAAAAATGATATTTCTTGTGGCGATTTCAAATGTAATTTGTAGCGTATGAACAGGGAAAATAATTTTTTTAAAATTAAAATTGTGTTCCACCAACTTGTTTCAATGTCCTACCTGCTGCTCTGCTTCACAGTCAGTGATTGGAAGTTTGTATTTCTCTGGTTCTCGAGGTTATGCCGGCAAATCTCATACGTGTGGCGTCCCAGTAGCCTTATTCCCATTGGTGCAGTCAACTGAGTGACGCCTTTGCACGAAGAAAACAAGGGATCTCTGATTTTTGGGAAAAGGATTATGCAACACTTTGTTAAAAATGCATTATGTGCAAGATCCGGTAGTTTTCGCGAAAACACTTTTGCCCCACTTTGTTTCAGTGCCAGACGTGCACACCTGCAGCTCAACTTCATGATAATTGGCAGAGTGTTTTTGTGCGGAGTCGTTATTAATTTGACTGTGCCAATCAGTACACGGATAACTGTCACACATCACGTCTGTGATTTGCGGGTTTAACCTCCAGACGTTGTACGTTATCTCTCATAGTTTTCGCGTAATGGCTTGTTAAAGTCATATTTTGCATGTTTCCGTTTTAAGGACTACACTAAAACCAACTGATATACAAAATTTAAAAAAAAATCACAATGGACACTGGCATTGCAGGCTAAAATGTCATGTTCATAGAAATAAAGTATAACAGTTATTTGTATTTAAAAAATGCTGAAAGGGGAAATAAAATTTAAAAAATTCAATAATTTTTTTAATACAAATAAATGTTATTCTTTGTTTTTAAGAGCATCTCATTGTAGCCTGCAATGTCTTTACCAACTGTGATTATTTTGAGTTTGGTGTATCAAATGATTTTATTGTAGTCCTCAAATTGGAAACATGCAAAATATGACTTTAACAAGCCATTACGCGAAAACTATGAGAGATAAAAAAATTTCGTTAGAGAAAAATTTAGTCACATATTGTGTCTTAAATAAAAAAAATATCTGGTACAAATAAAAAATAAAAAAATGGTGATGAAAATTGCAGTAGATCAGGCACTCAATCACTGACCATATAGAAGAGATGCAGGTGCGCACGTAAGGCACTGAAACAAAGTGGTGCAAAAATCTTTTCACGAAAACTGCCGGGCCCTACTTATGTGCACTTCTCCAGCTCTGCCTCGTCGTTATTGGCAGTGTCCTTGCGTGAAGTCGCCACTTACTTGACTCCGCCAATCATAACAAAGGTAACAGGGACACCAAACTTCTAGAGAGCCCCAAGACGCTGATAGTTCAATCACTAGGGGCCACGATTAATTTTGCCGAGCTTTGTTTCAGTGTCTCTTGCGCACATCGGCAGCTCGGCTTCATGATTACTGGCAGCGTGTCTTTACTAGAACACGTCTGCCATTTAACTGCACCAATCAGAGTAAGATTACTGTGACTCCGTGCGTCTGTACTTTGCCAAGGCACGTGAGAGTAAAACATCCAGTCACAAACGATGTAGCAGACATGCAAATGTGCACATTACGCATTTTAAAAAAATGTTGCAAAATCTTTTCGCCATAAAAGCGTGGCTCTACCAGTCATCAACCACGAAGCACAGCTTCATATATACACGCAAGACAAGCATACAAGTTGATGCAAAATACTTTTTTTACCAAAAAAAAAACGTTATTATTAGACACATGCAAATTTCTCGTCATCATTTGGCAGCAGACTGAACTTCACTTTCCTATACATAACATAGCAAAATCTGCGATTCAATTGGCCACGAACTATTATGTGATGTTATTTACGTGTGTTACGTCTTTACAGAGATTGGTCTCTCTACTGTGTAAGTATTCTCCGCGGCAAGTCACGACAATATCGGCCAGCGGGAGACGGCGAACGTGCCTACAGTCACTTGCAGTATAGTCAGCTGTCAGAAAATAACGCGAATTTTGCATGTCTCTAGTTATTCGACGTTAATACTGGATGAATTATGGTGGTGTGCTTCAACTTCGCGAGGCTATAGGTTTATGAACTGGGACAAAATACGTCACGAGTTCAACGACCTGTATGTCAGATTACAAACCTTTATGCACTCTTACGGGTGTTCAAATGCGATAAAATTATAATTAAAATTTTTTATGAAATAGTGATGGTTTTACACACGATACTTGTGAGTGCAGTTTTGTTTTATAAAACAATTTTAACTCGCATAGTTTTCTCATAACTAGAGACATGAACTTTTCGCGAAAAGAATTTTGCCCAACTTTGCTCCAGTACCTTATGTGCACGTCTGCAGTTCTGCTTCACATATATTGGCAGCGTGCCTTTGAACTGTGACGTTTCTCATTTGACTGTACCAATCACAATAAGGTTACTGTAACACCACACGTCTGTGATTTGCGTGTAAAACCCCACGACACACAAATGTCAAAACATCCTATCTCTGACCGTGAAGCAAGTCTGCAGACGTGCACACAAGTCACTGACACAAAGTGAGGCAAATTTCTTTTCGCGAAAAGTTCATGTCTCTACTCATAATGGCGTGTCAAAGACAAAATTTGCGTGTTCTGCTGCTATGCAAATAGTGACAACCAATTACTTACTTAAATGAAATAATACACGGCTAACTAACATTCTATGAGCTACGAAACAAAGCATTTAGAAGCCCACAAGTAATATTTTGAATTTTTAAAAAGCAGCAAAAGTACAAGAACATAGTTGAAAGTTAGCTAATTTTTTTAAATACAAAAAAAAAATTTTACTTGAGATTTTTTTAATACTTTATAACATAGTCCATGGCATGTTATTTCACTGTAAATTATTTAGTTTTAGTAAGTCAAGCGGTTTTGACTATTTGAATGGCAGCATAACATGCAAACTTTGACTTTGATGCACCTTTATGAGAAAACTATGAATGCTAAAATTGTTTCGTAAGAGTAAACTACACTCACAGGTATCATCTACAAAATTATAATGATTTCATACAAATATAAAATTACGAATTTATCGCACTTGAACACCCTAAAGCACAATGCGTCTGTATAGTGGCTGCTGTTGTACGCAAGCAGTCAGTTTTACTTCAAACCAGGTAGGAACAAATCCAATTTTAGATCACCTGCAAGCTTATAGTAGGCTCGAAGATCTCCTGGAAGTGCCTAACATACTGTGATCTAACTTAAACCGTAGATATAATGAATATTAATTTGGATTTTAGCGAGCCCTAAAATAAGTTAGCGAAATTTTCCAACCCAATCTTGTGAAGAAGTAAGTCGAAAAGGTGTTTCGTAAAGTGACCTAAAATTTCATTTCCATAAAAAATCAAATTAAACGCTCATCTGGATTAAGCGACAATTACCTGAATTGTATTAAAAATATAATATTAAATTAATTTTTTTAAAAATATGTATTTGATGATATTTGATTTGTTGTTTATATTGAGGGTAGTATTACACCTACATAATTTTTAAAGAAAAAATTTAAAACAAAACATATGTTGGGTAACATGAAATAAATAAACTCACAACCATCAGTTTATTTTTCTTTCTGATACACACGTAAAAAGTAAATTGCTAAAGTAAATGAAATGGACACAAGAAAATTATCGTTATTCATGATAGTATGATAGGCTAATTGTTCAGTCTTTCTTTGGCTAGGAAAATGGGAGCAAGAAATAACCACAAGTCATAGGGAAAGATACTTTTTACTTCCAATAACTAAGCATGCGAAACATGGTTTATTTGAACAGTTCTTGTTATCCAATTATTTCTAATACCGTAAATCTAACACTACTTCAGTTGACCTCACATTCCTGGTAATGTTCGACGTAACATTTTATAATAACAAACACGCACCTGTCCAGAGAAAATCTGATGGCCGAAACAACTGCCGAGTATGTGTTCGTTTATTTTCAATTCGTTTTCAATACAATCCGCGTTTCCATAGCATTTTCCACCCGACTGAATCCGATACGATTCCAGTTTTTTGGTGTATCGACCTTGAGAATGAAATCGATTTGTATCCCATGAGCGTCTCCAAAACGGCAAGTATTTTGAAATCGATTTCAAAATGACGTGGAAACGCAGTAACTATTTCACGTAACTGGCCATGAAGTTGAGCTTCAGATGTTGCACATGAGGCATTGAAACAAACTTGTAAGACATTGTTTCGCCAATGATAGGATAGGGATCCCTACTCATAGATGAGTAAAGAGTTTGTGCCGTAAAGATTTTTGCACCATTTGTTTCCGTCGTCTTACGTGCACATATTCAGCACTACTTCATGAACAGTTATTGGTAAGGGACCGCAAAATTCACTTTTTTTTTTCTTTTATGCACAAATAAGAATTCAAACAACTAACAGTTCGTGACGCTTTTCAATGGCTCTTGACTAATTTGACACCCACTGGAATTTGCTCAGTGAATTAAAAACAAGCATTTAAAAGGAGGTTTAATTTATCACCGTGTTAGGGAGCAGCCAATGATTAGTTCCTGCCTGCCAGTAACATTTCCTGTTCTTGGAGGACCGCCAACATATCAGTGAACGTTCGAAATATCCCGGACTCTAGTGATTGGATATTTTAACTGTCACTTTTTTGTGGGCTCAATAGCAAATCACAGATTTATGGTGTCATAGAAAACTTTTCCTGATTGGCGCAGTCAAATGAGAGTTGTGCCTGACCAAAGACACGCTGCCAATAACTATGAAGTAGAGCTGCCGAGGTGTACGTAAGGCATTGCAACAAAATTGTGCGTAAAGGTGGATTCACAATCACACTTGTGCGAACACATGTACGTTCCATAAGTACTAGAAATTGGATTCACAACAATATTCAATCTAGACATGCGCGGAAATTGTTTATACCATAGTAAAATGTCGGTAATAGATGATCGTACATTCATTTAAGTTTCGAAGTGAATTAAATAATATATTACTGTATGATAAATTATTTCTCAATATAAAACAATGTTTGATCGAGTCTTACGTTTTCGCATAATCCATTCACAATCATGACTTAGCGCACGTACGTATATAGTATAGAATGTTGATGAAATCTATTACGTACGTACGCACGCTACGTGAGAATGTGAATTCCAGCATGCATTCTCTGTGTTTCTACTTTTACACGTACTTACGTGCGTACGCTACGTGTTGGTTGTGAATCCAGCTTAAATATTTACACGTGAAACACGTACCTTCACTTAAATAAGTAATTTATCCTGTAGTGTCTGTATCACATAATTTAAATAGAAAAATAATTTCCTAATGAACTGCCAATCGTCAGAAAATTCTATGTTTCTCGTTATAACAAGATTTTATGTAAGATTCGCGACTTCTAAAATTTAATTATTAATTTCACAGCAACTGTTGTTCATTAGAAAGCCACAAGTTTCTTTAAAAAACTGTTAATGCTTACAGACTGTTACAAGTTTAGCCTGGGAAGGGGAAGATAAATAAGCCAGAGATGGAAGGTAACAAGAGTTTATTAGAATAGAGAACAAGGAAATACAGCCATACAGAAATAGAGACGAGTGGAAGGGTTAGGGTAAGGCGAGAGGAGATAGGTAAAGGATCGCTCTCCTTCCCTAAACCAACAGGAACTCACCTCTAGTGCCGCCGTTGGAGCTAGTTCTCTAGCCAGAGGGTCGCACCCAGACTCGAACCCAGAGTCCCCAGGTGCGGTCGCCACCCGAGCAGAAGACTCTCTCGTCGACTCTCTTCTCCAACTTCTTCTCGGTAGCTAGCTCGATGTCTATACCATTCTTCGCACCCCCACCCGGCCGTCAAAATCCTCTCCTCTGATTGGCTCCCAGCTATGCCCAGAGGCGGAGCAATCCATGCTGAATCCAGGAGTTTGTAAGGTGTTGGGTAAGTGTTAAGACCCACTTAACTCCTCGAGTCATCGGATTCCTGGGATACCACTGTTGCCGC
>PNEQ01092461.1:0-26646 GCA_003012365.1 Medauroidea extradentata
ATATTTAGTTATGCTGTCAATAAGTTGCAGTTCCTAAAACAGTATATACGTTTTTAAAATCCACAAACACGAAACGTGCGCGACAGTGGTGAGGGAAAATACTACTTGCGTAGTAGGGGCAGGCTGCACGTGAATACCAGCAGCTCTGCTATCAGCCGGGCGAGCTGTCCGCGCGGTATCTGGCAACACTGCAAGGGCACCGCGTGAGACTGCCCGGTGGGAAGAGGGGAGGGTTGCCAAGCACTCGCGTGGTTGAGGAACAGGCTGAGGAGCAGAGTAACGTGACCCTTCCCCTCCGAAGCTATCACGCGACTGAGCCTTGCCTGGAGCGACCGTCAGCTAATATACAAGTTAGTGGCTTAGGAAGGAGTCACTCAGAAGCCTCCTCTACAATATCATAACGTCAGATTATCGAAATTAAACTGTGACTGTTTTTCACTGGTAGACCGGCACCTTAATTTCACAAAAGTAAACCTCACTAGGCTGAACACTGAAAAAGAACTGTGATATGTGACCGCGCAACTGAATTACGTCACAGCTATCAGTACGTTTCTCATTCCACATATTCGAAGGAGGGGAAGGGAGAGCGGGTTGATGTTTGTTTGAAAAAGATCGACTTGCGCTACAGCTCATATTACGATGCAACATGCCGTCTTTGAGTATTGCTAAATACCGCGGCGTCACGACCGTCAGTTCGGTTTTATAGATTAGGCTCGTATTTCGCCGTCGACGCACGTATTTGTTTTTTGACACACGGGCCGCACAAATGTTGTCCGCGGGCCGCCGGTTGGACAGCCCTGAGTTAGACCATGCCGTACAACCATTGTCTAATCATACAAGTAGAGATGACGGTTTATCGCGGGAATATTTGACTGTTTACTTGGTTTCAACGTACGTTCAACTTACCAGAAGATGACTGGCTTTAGCTTGTACATGGAGCTGTTGTCCTATTTGACTGAGCCAATAAGAGTCCCGATATTGTAATATTTGATGCCTGTTATTGGTCTGCAGACAGCTACGTTGTGTCAGAAGTAATGTCACTGAATCATACATGTTGCAAGAAACTACAGTGTTTTCAAGGTCATGTTGGCACAAAACATTTTCGCGATGCACCATCATCTCTCCACATTAGGCTTAGGACGCTTTTCTAAGAGAAATCAAAAATGGTAAACGTTTTGCAATAATGGCGCTAATGAAGCTCTTTCTGTGGTCCCATCCTGAATTTCACACATGAAATATTAATTGTTTTACACTTACATGTTAGTACTGAAAATATCAAACGATGAACAATTTAGCTGCATCTTGTTTTAGAATCTGTTAAATAATTTTTCTTGTTGAAAATTGTGCCAGGAAACCCTGTATATGAAAAAAATAGGAACTAGTCTATTAAAGTAAGCAGCATTCTGACGTGAGTGTGGCTAACATCTTTACTCTATTTGTTGCTTTATACAAGGATGGATTGCTTCCGTTAAAACTTTACTTCAAAATACTAACGTCAAGCAGGAATTGTTCGCAGTTCTCTATTAAGAGCCTGATATTAGCTGTCTTACGTTAAGCCGACTATGTACGCGTACCCGGTGTACAAGCGCAATTATAACATGTCACATGTATTATTTTTTTACGCTTAAGTGTTAAAAATATTGTCAATACGCCCATATACATGTTACATAAATTGTTACCGCATCTGAAGGGGAAAAAAACTACTATGTTGGATACTAATATGTCTCGAGTTAGTCTCTTCCTTTGGGTTACAATAATTTTTACGAACATACTATTTAACTCACATGTGTAGCATAAAATATTGTTTTAAATTTTACATACGAAGTGTTTTTACAGTGCATCAAAATTACCATCGAATCATGTGAATCGCCTACTGACTGTTTTTATCCGCTGGCAAATCCGTCCTTTGACGTCACGTCAACACGATTTACACAACCCGAGTCCCCAACAGTCAAATGTGTAGATGCCTGGTACATTGCTCCACGCCAATCACAGCGCGACTTTGACATTTACAGAAGGATATTTCCATTATGATCTATTCCGGGAGTCAGCTCGCATATCGCAGTCTCTGCCTACCTGACACTTATCTTGGCATAGTTCGGTTTATAAATGTGTAGGCCTACTGTTATATGCTCTTGACGGTAACGTTGGCACAATAGAGATTCTTCTTGTTAAGAAAAATAACCTAACAATACCACTTGTAGCCTCAGAAGTTAACATTACATTTATTTACTGTGTATTTTACGGGACCTCTAACTGCTTCACAGTCAACGCAGCACAGAATATCCTAGGTATATCCCGTAAATATTCCAAATGTTTTAAATGCATCCCGGGCGTCTATTGTATATGTCAAGTAAATTATGTCTGTAATAATTACATGAAAAATATTCCTGAAAATGTATTAAGAAATATTCACTGCCAAATAATTAATAATCCTTTTATATGGTGGGACATGTCCGACCTTAATGAGAATCATCTGGATTGATGTCACTAACAATCGATATTTAGGGCTGTGGACTCTAATTCAACTACATAAGGCTAGAGATTGAATAAATTGAGAGTTTTAGAAATTGTTTATAAAATATAAAAATAAGAACAGAATATATATTTTCGAAACGAGTGAGAAGTTTTTGTGTTCCTTTTGCATGATGACTACCACTTATCCTGCAAGGATATCCCACAGATATCCTGCAGGGATGTCCCACAATTTTCCGAAGGCATTGCTTTGGTAGTGTATCAGATATCATGATAATGGGGATATCCTAGGAAAACTTAAGATCCGTAGTTCATCCTGATTATAAGTGGATATCCTCCAAATATTCCTTAGAAGTCCCTGTGCTCTGAGGGAGTCGTTGCAGAGGTACGCGGAGCGTGGCCCAAGACGTATTTGAGCGAACTTTCTAGCATTCTCCTAAAGTAATTTCGTGAAACCCTAGATAGTTGTAGCAAGGAATTGAACCCGGGTCCTTTAGAATACTAAGCGAGTGAGGTTTAGTGAAATATATGCACTTTGTTTATTACTTGCGCTATATGTATAACAAGAACCAGAAAAATACAAATCCGGGAGTAATAAAACCCCAGGCTACAAAAGTGCGTACCTAGCCGTAAATAACTTATACAGATGACATCCTTGGAATCAAGTTGTCACTCAAATTATTTGTACAGCTACGAACTGTAGGAGCATTTACATCATGGAACTTACATTCGTAACATTACAAAATAAAAAATAATAGGCTTGTAATTTAACTGTTTTGATGGAGTATGAAATTAAAAAAAAAAAATTTATTTTATAATTCTTCTGAAAATTAACATATTTATCTTCTTTACCAAAAAATTAATTATTTAATTCGTGTTTTTCTGTATTAAAAGATTTTTTTTACATGGTCAGTAGAGCCAGTGATTTTTGGCGAAAAGAATTATGCAACATTTTGTTGCAATGCTGTTCTTCTTCGTGGTCAGTGATTGGTTGTTTGTAACTCTCAACGTCTAGGGTTATACCCGCAAATCACAGACGTGTGGTGTCGCAGTAACTTTATTCTCATTGGCACAGTCAAATGAGTCGCGCCTTTACAGGAATGCTCGCTGCCAATAACTACGAACCAGATGTACAGAAGTGAACGTGAGGCATTGACACAAATTGTGGCATAATTTTTATCAACAAAAATCACCGGCTCTTATAATCAGGCTCGTAAATCTCTAAGGATGTCCTATACATAGGGACCCTGGTTTTTCGCGAAAAGAATTTTGTCTTACTTTGTTTCCATGCCTTACTTGAACACCTGCAGTTCTGCTTCGTGGTCAGTGATTGGATATTTTAACTGTCGCGAACCTTGGGAATCTACCGGCAAATCACAGACGTGTGGTTTTGCAGGGACGTTGTGTTGTAACTGGCTAAGTCAAATTATATACGGCTCTTCACACAAACACGATGCCAATAACCATGAAGCAGAATTTCATATGTGTACGTAAGGCACTGAAACACACTGGGGCAATATTCTTTTCACGAAAAATCAGGGTCCCAACCTATGGAACACGAGATAAGAATTTTCAACCATGTGAGAATCTTTTCCGCCAGCATATTGTCTGAATAAGCGTGACGTCTGCGCCGTGCATTATTGGCTGGTCGTAGTGCGTCTCGGTGTAGCTATGTACAGACGAATAACAGACGTTCAGTCGTAACGTACGTGAGCTGGCATTGGCCCAGTCATATATGAACCAACCAGTAACGGTGGAAAAGTGTCGGAAATTAATACACTACATTGGCGCCAAGCAAACAGTCAAATTTTCCCGCAGTAAATCGCCATCTGTATCAATAATACAAGAACCAAGCAATTATTGAAGGACAGTGTTAAACATCGACCAATAACCGACGTGCAGGTAAGAACGTTTATTTAACTTGGGCCAGGCTCTGTTCTTTATAGTTCTGACCGCGATGTTCCTGTATGTAGATGTTATTTCTGGAAGGTTTTATTCACGCCTTAAAAAACTACCTAGAGTGTTACTCAGGTTGAATTTTCTAAATACTTATTTGGTAATCGACCAATGGTTTGTTTTCTGCGGTAGTACCAGGTACTTACAGGAACTACAGAGTCCCGTCAGCCACACATTAGAGAAATAACATATAATCGTTGTACATACTGTTGAACGTAACAATGTAGATGTAAAACACGTGACACGTGTTTGGTTATTTGATTGGGATGCAGTCAACTCAGCGTCCCATGTGTGTCACTGCAAGAAAACCAGTACTACTGGTATATGTGTGCAGCCGCTGATTTCATTGTTGTCATCATTAGAGGTGATGGTATAGCGCGGAAATGTTTTGTGCCAACATACCCTTGAAAAAAACGCCGTAGTTTCTTGCAACATATGTGATTCTGTGATATACTTCTGACACAATGTAGCTGTCTGCAGACCAATAACATGCATCAAATGTTTGAGTACCGGGTTTATATTGGCTCAGTCAAATGGGGTAACAACTCCGAGTATAAGGTAAATCCAGTTATGGTAAACTGAACATGTGGTGAAACCCAGCAAACAGTCAAGTTTTCCCGTGACGAACCATCATCTCTAATCATCATAGTTCCACATAGCTTAAGTGGGGGCCAGAAGGGATCTAAGTTTCCTGTTGTTTTTTTTCTTTCAAGTGATCAGCCCTTAACATCGAGGTGTTTAGGCTGGTGATGGGTGACATGATGTGAGTATGGAGCGCCACGGAAATGTAGGGGAAACGGGAGATCCCCGAGAAAACCCGCCGACCAACGGCATCGTCCGGCACGATTCCCACACGCGAAAATCCGGGGACCGACCCCGCCGGGAAGCGAACCCGGATAAGTACTGCTCATAAGTAGTTCCATTTTACTATCGTGCCTTTCTATATATTACAAGTGTTTGTAATGGTTATAGATCCGGGATTGCGTTGTTCACTTAATGAGAAGATATGATTTCAAGCTCTTGTTAATGTTATATACGTCATATTTGGTTCACGGTTTATTAATCTCAGTCGTATAGAGGTGGGTCCTAACCACCGTGTTGAATTTACTTTATACAATTGGTAACATTATTGTTATTGATCACTAAAAATGTCATAATAATAGCCCTTTAACATTAAATCGAGACCTTCAGAGTCGATAACCAAATTTATGTACGCATTATCCAATGTCTCTGAAACAGAAAAACCTATTTACGATTATTAAATAATATTGACCACATAAGGTCATAATTATTTGTCGGGTGTTACAGATTTATTAGTTGTTTACAAGGTAAAATATTATACCAGAGAGCTACAATTATTAGTTTTAGAGCTAAGTTTATGAACAACCAAGGTAACAAAAAAAACAGTAATTTAAACATTGTTCGTTATACCCAAACTCGAGTGTACACAGGTATGTGGGGTCGAGCCTGGAAGTGTTGAATCACCGACATTTGACAGATCTGTAGCAGTTGTCGACCGTACGGCGTGTCCAACATCTATCAATGAGCCTCACACCTCAGGGCATTGTACAGTACTGAACATGAGTATCGTATGTAGCAGCATGTCATACTAAGTGAAAGGACAAGTAGAGCTAAGGTTCGTACATGAGTGTTGCTATCCCGCCTCGGGAAGCCGACATGCCGGCAGGTAATCGGCGTGGTGGGTGCCGGAGTTTCCGGTCGCTTTGATCCGGGCACGTAATATCCATCGTCCGGGTCGGTTGTGGCGGTCGTCATGGCAACACTCAGCCGTGCCTGCAGCGTGTGTAGGAGGAGCAGCCGACACTGTACGGCTGTGATGCCCGTCAGTTCATTCAGCTTGACGTATAATGCGCCGTAGTGCTTGTTCCGCTCACACCGTTCTCTACGTCACTCTGAATACTATAGGCCGTTCGGGATAAAGTCAGCACTCATAAAAGCCCTGAGCAAGTTCTATTTTCAGCTAGTTTGTATCGTTCCGCGTGTAACGGCTATAACTAGAGCCACGATTTTGTCGCGAGAAGATTTTTGCAACATTTTGTTTCAGTGTCTCGCGTGCACCTCGGCAGCTTTGCTTCACGGTTATTAGCAGCGTCTTTGCTCATACACGTCCCTCACTTGACTGCACCAATCACAACGAGGCTATTGTGACGTAATACGCCTGTGATTTGTCAGCAGAACCTCAAGACAAGCGACAGTCCAAACGTCCAATCACTGACCGTAACACAGAGTTGCAGATGTGAACATAAGGCATTGAAACCAACTGGTGCAAAAATCTTCTCGCTATAAGATCGTGGCTGTACTAATGACGGGAAATGTCTAACCTCTCTGGACACGTCACTTGATGTTTGCGCTTGTAAGATAAATTGTGCAGTCAGTAGGTACCTTTAAAGTTTGATTTAAAAAATTTCTTACTTATATAAAATACTAATATGTCGATTTTTATCTGCTTTTGTTTCAGTATGGTTGTAATGAAGAAGGAATATACACGGAACTATATTGCGTAATTTCGCTGCCAACCACACAAGCAGTAAGGCAACTAGAGCTAATGGTTAATTATACGCAGTAACGCTTGGTGATATTTTTCTAAGGTTATATTTTTAGTGTTCACTTTATCCCGAATGACATATAACTAAATATATGGTTCCTACCACAAAATATTATTTTCGTTCAACTGCGTGCTATAACCGTGATCTGAACACACTCAAAACAAGCGCATTAACCCAGTCATTAACTATTTTATAAATTTAGCTGTCGCGAAAAAAATATATAAATGTTATTATTGCATAGAAGTCATAAAACATAGCGCTCACTTACAGCTTGGAGTAATTTACGAACGTATGTCGTATTGGATGTTATTGGCTGTAAATATCTAGTAGCCAAACAAAGCAACGTCCTCACCGGCCAATGACGCCGTTCATAAGTTCTATACGTCATGTGCTGATTGTTTGTTTCCTTTATGACCACTACTGTAACTATTCATATAGCCTGTTTTATTCAATTATCTCTTCATTGGATTCTGTGACTGAGAACTGATGCGTGAACATTGTTAAACTGCACTTGGTGCCTAGTAGATGCCCTGACAAAAACATTGGTAGCTGTCACTGCATTTGTGAGGCATTTTTGAAGATGTTTCAACTTTATGCACACTTTCAGAATGCCCACAAGAGAGAGAGAGAGAGAGAGAGAGAGAGACAGAAAGAAAAGCTTTACTCGTTGGCCTGAATTATATGCTTAGTGTGAACCGATGTTTTGTAACGCAATTTAAAACTTTTGTGACAAAATTATTTCTAGGTATTCTTCAATCTTCCAAGGAAAGTAATTCCAAACTTTATTCCATATGCATTAAGTGTTAAATAGTCTCGTACTCCGTAATTGCATACCATAAGAAAGAGCCACTTTTATTTTAACATTTTTCTTCTTGTAGCTGCCGCAAAAAGTTGTTCTAAGGTGCTTAATTCAAAAAAATTAATTCGTATGAAATGTTATTATGTGTAAAGTTTCCATTTACATTCTGCAACAAAAATTGAAGTAAATTTATTTGCCTTAAAAACAAATGTTTGCTGCAATACGTTATTAGGTCTGCACAATAATTTAATGTGACTTTTTATTGGAAAAGTTATCTGTAAAATTTTGCCTACAAACAAGTGCTTTTGTGCACGTTTAGTCTGTATTTACACTCTGTGCTGTATACAGAGTTCTTAATTACTTCGCTTCTTTCATTCATGATCATGGCGTTGCCATTTCCTCCTCTATCTTTCTCTGCATATATTTTTTTTTTACTCGAGAGCAACTTCTAAGTGTTTATTCCGGGTAAACCGAGTGGTTGCATTTGATCGTTCTTTTTTCTCTCTCTGTCTGTCGCTCCGGTTCAAGCCTGCAGAAAATGTACCAGTTCTTTTTGTTCTGTTCAGCCTGCTTCACACGGGTGTTCTTGAGCTCGTGAGAACAAAACCTGCTTCAGACGAGAGAGGGGCATGCTGTGCTGAGACTGAAGGAAGGGAAAGAGAGGTGTGGCCAGAAGTAAATGTGCTAGGAGTATGAGGGGTTGTTGAGGAGAAATGTCTGGAACAGTAGGGGAGGGGGGGGGCATTGTTCACGTTTTGACAGAGACAAAGAAGCGAGTCGTAAGCTTTATTCCGAGCAGGATACAGCCTCAGCTCTGCTCCTTCGCTACGCTGTAAACATTTTGTTTCTAGTTTTATAATAAAAACTTCGTCAACTAAATGGAAAAATAATTTTTTCAGTCAGGCGTGGAAACTATTTACCACGCTGAGATGTAAGATTTTTCAGTAGCTCGCGACAATACATCGTACGCAACACTACAATACACTAGCAACCCTGGCCTCTCTATTTGCAATCACCATCGTGCTGTAACCTTCGTTATTAGTCGTACTGAGGCCTAGTGTGCGCCAACCAAACGCTTGGTGTAGAAGCTACAGTGTTCACTTTATCATTGTAGTTTATCTCTGCCAATTTATCCTCCAGAAGTTGAAGAGTGCCGACATAAGCTGTACTCGTGAAAGCCATTTAAGAGTTATCTTTGATAAGTTCCTGGTATATTTTGACACACTAGTAGCAAAAATAATTTTACAGTGTAGTCGCCAGACCTTTTCCTTGATGGATGTAAAACGCTCACAAGAATGAAGAACAACTGGCAGTTTTAAAAATAAGAGCAGTATATTCGAACATTTTTTTTGTTTGCTTGTTATCTTTCTCTTTTTTGCCGTTTCCACTTCACCTCGCTCTTTGCCGAGGATTGTTGCAGTCTGCACAAAGATTGTAGGCGGGGAGGGGGGAGGGTGAAGTGTTTCTTGACTAATGCTGGAGCGTAATAACTAGAAACAACACACAGCTCTTGTTACCACGATACGTTTCTTTCTTTGTCGCCTTCTCTTTCAACTAAATGGGAACAAATCTTCGTCTCGCAAACTACATGAGTCACAGTTGAAGTAACTCTACCTTGCGACTTAACATTTTTATTTATTTTTGCTTGGTTTAATTTCACAGTCTATTAATTAACCTCTGGAGGCTACACATTTACCGCTTTTATTTTGCCATAGCAGTGAAATATTAGAAGAATATTTTTCAAAAAAGAGTAAATGGATAAAAGTATTTATTGTTAAAACTAAAAGAATTGTTCCAATATACATAGGAAGTATTAGTGTATATTTCTAACGTCTGCCTTGTAGATTTCGCAACAATTGATTGCAGTGTCACTTAATATTTTTGTAATTGAATTCTAGTTTCGTTGTGCATTTTTAATATATTGACACTCGAACATAATGTAGAGTCACCGAATGAAAAACACTGTTGCAGGAACAGCAAGTTCTGTGGTCGCAGCCCTTCAAGAGTGTTGAAATATGGACAACAGTATATTGGGTTGTGGCGGCTACCCTGCCGATATTGTTATAGTTGTATGGTAACGCCAACATAATAGATTGCAAGAGGCGAGTACGTTACTAATCAGTGACGTCATTACTATCTACGGAATAGTTACCATTACCAAGTAATAGACTACAGTGCAGTATATGTGCACCTAACAGTAACGTATAGTAGTGCTAACAACATGTTCTGCAGTCCTAACTGTGCAGTTATAGGATATAGTAAGCCTAACTATCTATTATTTTCACTTCACTGAATTGTAGGATACCCGCATCAATAGTGTCTTGTAATCCTAACAATCTATTCTGTAGCGTTTGCTGAATAACAAGGTTAGCAGTAATGTGTGGTAATGCCAACAGTCACTTGTAATGCAGTATGCATTGTTTCGTACGAGACATCGTCATAACAGCCAGTCTTGAGACTAAGGTAAAAAATTATTATTCTCATTTTAAAGACTGCTGTTGACATCTCCAGGTATAGTTTCATTATTAGCGGTCGTATATATTTTGGCAATTCCGTATCTCACCACGATATACACATCGGACAAAGACCTCTGCCACAAGTTAACTCCATACGAGTTAGGTTTCATTAGTTACGAATTGGCTTTCCTACTATTGTAACAACACTGTAGTTTCCAATACTAGGGCAAGCACTGTAGGACTGAGACTGAGGTAAACAACTGCACCATGCTTAGAGCGCCACCGTGTGGAAATGTACAAAATTACATACAACGTAAGATAACAGTAGCGTGATTCACTGTCACCTGCACTTATCCCGTTCCTTGTTGTCTTCATTAGGTTTCTCTGAAACAGTTAAGAAAAGGGCATATGTTTATTAGAAACATTTGGTTCAGAATATTATCACCTCTCAAAGCATGTACCTTGTATATATATATATATATATATATATATATATATATATATATATATATATATATATATATATATATATTTGTGTGTGTGTGTGTGCGTGCGTGCGTGTGTGTAATATTACAATGCAGGGGTATAAATGCAGTTGTGAACATTATAACTCTGCACCTAACAATTCGTAATTTTATAATTGTTCCGAACACGGTCTAGCTCTTAGGCTACAAATTTCATTAATAGTAATTTTCCACAAATACAATACATGTTTTTGTTTCATAGTTTTTGTACAGACGCATTTCGAAGTAGCTATTTGACTATTTTCGCTAATTACCCTAAGCAAAACTATTCAAACGATACTAGTGAAATAATTTTGAGTGAAAGTATATGTATTACGCTATTGAATAACACATGTGTTATTTCACAGAAAGATTTTTTTTTGTAATACAGGTACTCAAAAATATGCAAAAATTTTGATGTATTCAAGAATAATTCTTGTTTTATAATGCGAACAACATTTACGTTTAATTACAAATATTTCATTCCGTAGCTTAATACATTTACTTTCACTCTAAGTTATTTCACTCGTATCATTTGAATAGTTGTTACTTTGGGTAAGTAGTCAAACAGCTACTTTTGCAATCGCTTGTACGAAAACTGTGGAAATGGAAAATATTTTATTTGCGGGAAATTACTGTTAATGTAATGTGTATGAGCTGAGCAGTGTTTGGTACAATTATATAATTTCTAATTGTCAGGTGCAGAGTGCCCTTAAGGCCGCCATGCCTGAGCCACGGAGAATGCGAGTTTCAGTCGTATGTGATTGTCATTGAACAACCGTGTTGGAACAATATTCATCGTCTAGCTGGTGTTTCTCAGTTCATGAAGGCGACAACAGTCAAACGGGTATTTCCACCGTCTAGTTTCAGCAGAAAAATTATATTACTTTGCATTTAAAGTATCGTAATAACAAGCATTGACTTATCTTCGTTATTACACCATAAAACGACAAGGTCACCTCTGGAGGTATGTTATATGTGGGCCGACAATGGACAGGAGCACGTCAGTTAGTGTCTTGCACGCAGAGGATAGTGTGGAAAACAGAGGAACTCCTTGGCGCTCTGACAATCTCGAAAACACTGTAGGGTGTTGTAATCAGGCCGGACGATGCCGTTGGTCGGCGGGTTTTCTCGGGGATCTCTCGTTTCTCTCGGCCGTTCATTCCAGAGCTGCTCCACACACAGCTCCTCTCACCCACTCCTGACAGCGTTAAAGAACTAGATATTTAACTGCTCACCAGAATATCTCCACTTTTCATTCGCTGTTATATTTGGTGCACCTCACCTCATTGGACGAGGATTGTGTGGCACAGTTTCACTGTTTACAGGCCAACGTTTTTATTGGTTCCCCTTATGAGTTAACACATTGATGAACGAACACATGTTCTGTAGATCAAGACGGAATAGAGCGATTCGGTTACATATGCACTAAAGGAACTCCAGTACTTCCAGTCCCTGTATGTTTCCTTACACCGTCATATTAACTTGCGCCATATCTAACACGTCCACTGTACTGCCGCACGTCCATTATTGATATAATTTCATCCACTGTGTTTGCCAAGCAACCATTTTCATTTTCGCAATATACTCTACTTACTTGTTAGCCAAATATACGAAGGAGAAATACGCTTATGAGACAACTTTCAGGTGTGTGTGTGTGGGGGGGGGGGGGTGCGTTTAGGCGCGTACACTTGTGTATTCCTGAAAAGTAACAATATTTGTACCTATGAACAAAATTAGATCAGACTTGGTACTCCTAGACCTATGGTACTTTCAAAATTTCTAGCGCTGTATTATATCTCGAAAACAATCTGACCAATTCCGAACAAATCTAATTTTTCATGTTTCATTATTTATACATGAATATGGCACGACCTAGTTTAAGGTCCGCCATTTTGGGAAGTGGCATGACATGAAAATTAAATATTGTATTGTATTTCGAGAAATGTATGATCGAATGCAACGAAATATTTATAATTTTTTTTTTTCACCGAAGAGTTTGTTTTGCTGTGACGTGTTGTAGGTTATCATTAGAGCTTATGGTTTGTCGTGGGAAAACTTGACTATCCGCTGTGTTTCAGCGTACGTTCAGCTTACCAACAGATTACTGGCTTTCGCATATACTTGGAGTTGATTCCCAATTTGACTGAGCCAATAAGAATCCCGCTAATGTAATACTTGGTGCGTATTATTGGTCTGCAGACAGCTACGTTGTGTCAGACATATATCACAGAATCATATATGGTGCAAGAAACTACAGTGTTTTCAAGGTTATTTGGGCACAAACCATTTTTGCGATATACCATCATAAAGATAGAACATGATAAAAAGTATTTGATGTCTTATTTAGATAACTACCAAGTATATTATAACATAATATCATATTTTAGCCTTTCAGTATCGAGGCTTCGATTAAATTATATGTTATTATTGTAAGTACGCCATTTTGGAAGGTGACACCACAGGAATATGTTTAGATTTTTTTTTGTGATATTTCAGAGCTACTGGGCCGATTTAAACCAATGATTGTATTTTGACAGTTCATAGTTATCTTTAATTTTTACGCGGTCTAATATTTTAAGTAATAAATATATATTAATGGCATCTACGAGCATTATTTGTCCGCTTGTTTTCTTCGCATCAACACTGAGGAAAGTAGGTTCATTAGTTGTTCTGGTAGCTCCTTTTCATTGAACGATAGTGATTTTAGGCGCAGTTTTAGTGTCCTGGTTAGATCGTGTTATACGGTAATGATACACTAATTTTTCCGTCATGCTATGAGTAGCCCGAGCAATAATCGAGCATAGTTTGCAATGTGTTTATTAGTGGCTGAATGAAACAAGCAAGGTATTACAGCTTGAGAAGTCACAGGATGGCGGACTGTACTTGCTGGTCACTGAACCAACGAAGTATTTCCTGTCTACTGATAACATAACGGCTCTGTTTTGTCGCTTTTGTCCACATTATCTTTTTTTCCAGTGTGCGCAATCAGCCTGTGCATCCGAGGCATGCGAAATATTCTTTCGGCCGGATGTATTCTTCGTAGATACATGGGACTCGAAACATTCTCAGTTAATTAACAAAATTGTTCGAATTCAGTTGAATGTTTCGCCCACTCGTAGATTTTAAACGGGAAATATTTGTGGGCGACTGTGAATTGGCACTGTGCATTTTTTGTTCGCTAGCAAATATCGATATAATCTCTCTCCTCCCCCCCCCCCCCCGTGCTATATATCTCTCTGTACGTAGCAGGAGAGAAATTGCCAACAGTAGCTGTACATCCACGAGCGCAACCACATCTTACATAAGATACAATGTATTATTTACTGAGACTTGAATTAGCGTGCATATACACGCACCAAACCTCGTCAATGTCTTGTCGCGGATTTGTAGATATACAGAGTGTTGATGAATGACGCTGAAAACTCTCTGCAACGCTGTAGGATATGCTAAGACTAGTAAAATGATAACAGGACACTTGGTGTCGCAAATGCTGGGAATTACCTGAAAAACGTCACACGAGTTGTGGTATGTGAGATATGAATACGTTTGAATGGCGACAACAGGCACATTTCATGAAATTTCCCCATTTACTCCAGCTACTCTCTAGGCTTGTGTGAGTCTTAGCAGTTAGGACCACAGTACTACAGAAATTACTAGTCTGGCAGTGATAGTATGCAGGTGACGCCAACGGAATCGAACTGAAGGGGCTTCATCGGGAGACTAGTTTTTTTTTTTTTATACATAGGCTATCTGCGGTCCGATGAACTTGTCAGATCTGCCCATTTTACGCACTGGTTGACTCCTCAAACATAATTATTTGCTACGTCAACACATATTTTGAACCTCACATCCACAACTTCTGTGTAGTTTTTCAGGCACTTCCCAGCAATTGCGACACCAAATGTCCTGTCATTTTACTCGTCTTAGCATATCCCACACTGTGACAGAGAGTTGTAAACGGCATTCATTAACACCCTATGTATTCCCGCTGCTCTGTTCCTACCACCGAGTTAATAACAGCCGTAAGCTAAGCTACGATGACACGAGTATTGTAACAAAGCTGTTATAATTGAGTACTTCACATATCAGCTTGAGTATGCTCGTTCGTCCACGTGTCACATGATTATCGTAGTCTATAGTGTACATAGATATAGCGCTCTAATTGGTTGGTGTTTGCTATGCCGTCATTTTATCCTGTTTTGCTGGTTCTTATGTTGCGGAGTGTTACTTACAAGTTATTTTCACGGCATTTATTGTGTCTATTTTAAAAGCAAATTGTTGCAATAAATAAAAGGAACATGTTAATTGTTGGCCGAAGTGTGAACATATTCTGCACATCATTCATCTTGTGTTGCAAACTATTACATTATGTTTTAACAGTTGTGTACTTAAATCAGTTTATCTCTCGAGACATGCATATTTCGCGTTATTATCCGACGGCAGACTGGACTGCAACTTACTATGCTCAACTGATTGTTGTTGGCCAGCAGTCTGTGTGGCGCGCCGGAAGGACGTTTTCCTTCAGTGATGTTAGGTCAGCTATAAAGCGGGCCTGTAATGCGAGCTCGCAAATATACGAAGGACCGGAGCCAATCACATCGCCGAGTGTGTTAGGTATGTATAGGTAAGTGAACCCTAGCCTGTCGTAAATAACGCGAAATTTTCACGTCTCTGCTAATTTATTGTTTTGTTATGACAATCAATGGGCAGAGACGTGCAAAATTCGCGTTATCATTTGGCAGCAGACTAAACTTCACATTCCTATACATAATAGAGAATAATCTGCGATTTAATTGGTCACGAACTTTTGTGTGTTGTCATTGACGTGTGTTACGTCTTCACAGAGATTGGCCTCTCTACCGTGTAAGTATTCTCCGCGGCAAGTCACGACAACATCGGCCAGCGGGAGACGTCTAACGAGCCTATAGTCACTTGGAGTCTAGTCAGCTGTCTGAAAATAACGTCTCTACCAATGAGTTGTCTTGGTTTCTAGTGACATAATTATAAACAGTAACACGCAGTAGAAGAAGACTTACCAGTAAATCCAACGCAGAATAGAAACTGTACTAAATTGTTAAGTCCATTAACTGTTCACGAAAATAATTTTGCCCCAGTGTATTTTAGTGCTTCGTGGTCAGTGATTGGATGTTTTAACTATCACGTGTCCTGAGATTCTATCCGTTGCAGAACCTTATTATGATAGGCGCAGACGTAACTTCACAAATATACGCTGCCAATAAATATGACGCATAGCTGCAGGCGTTCACGTAAGGCACTGAAACAAGCTGGGGCGAATTTTCGCAAGAAGTTATATATTGCACCATGAATCTCAGTTTGTACAACATCGCTATGAATTAGCTTCACGTGCAACAGGTACTGAAGAAGTAAAATTAAAATGTTATGGACTTTCAAAGAACACCATTCTTCACAATTTATGTTTTCACATTTTTCTGAATTAGCTTTCCGCTCCTTTACGCTACGTACGTAACATCAAGGAGTTTTCTTTCCTTGCACTTCATTCAAGTAATTCTTACTTGCATGCAAGTGCATGTCGCTTTCTTTGCTCCGTAACATTTAACGTTCGCTTTAACGCTTTCCACACGATGATAGTATGACATACGATGAATGGCATATTGATGCAAGCCCGCTTACATAACGCATTACGATAACCAGTTGTATTATGTTCTGTTCAGTTAGCGGACCGTGTTGTAAACAAATATGCACTTGTGGTGTTGGTACATGTTTAGCTGGCCACTCAGTACAGCACAGCGGGCCAATAACATATCTTTGTTGGGGCACAATGTGAGTTATGCGTGGATAAGTGGAGTAAAGCACTGGTAATGTAAAAATACAGCATCCACCTAAATGTTACGCTTCACAGACTGACACTTACGCATCCTTCCTATTCCAAGTAAAGATTCCTCTCTATAACTTCGACCCAGTGGAATGTATTTATGCATTTAGTGTCCCTAAAAGTGGAAAAAAAGTTTAGACATGCAATTGCAACATCCTTGCTGTAACTTTCCCAATGGGACGGATGAGAGTGTTTCCTGTCAACTCATGTCTTCAAACAAACATTTGCAATACCTCGGTATACCAAAGATCCAGCCGGTATAGTCACTGATTATTGTGAACAGAATGTAGTACCAACTTACTTCTTAGCCTTGCGCGCATCTGTAGCTGTGCTTCATGGTTATAAGCACCATGTATTTGTACAGAGGTGTCTGTGATTTGACTGCACCAATGAGAATAAAGTTATTGCGACACCACGCGTGTATGGTTTGCGGGCAGAACCTCTAGATGCCAACAGCTACAAACATCCAATAGCTGACCATGTAGTAGAGATACAGTTGTTAACGTAAGGCTTAAATTGAGTTGGTGAAAAATTCGTTCAACAAAAATTAATGGCTGTTTTAGTAGGCAGTGCTCAGGTAAAGGCGTAATATTTTACTGGTTCTATCTCTTAGCAACGAACACGATTGATGTTTGTATTTTCAGCATGTCGTGCCGCTTGCGTACGTCATGGGAACAATATGTTGAGTGAGTTAACACATACAAGTCTTTGAGAGTACCAAATATAAAATTTAACATTATAGTTTTACTACACTAGCCCAAATTTTTTTTCTTCGAAATTGGTATTGCTGCTCGCAAGTCAATGTTAAAATTAAATAATTCATTCGAAACAAATACCAATTTGATCACTGTTCTTAATGTCGGAATTCTAACTACCGTTTATGCCGGCTTATATTGTCGCAACGCAGCAGCGACAAACGTTCAGTTTGACGGGTATTAAGTCTTGGTCAGTACTGTACAAGGTTAGGAGTGAATCAATTAATACAACATTTTTCCCTACGTAACAAGTATTGGCTGCTGTTGACCTAACGTTATCTTTACTGGATACATTATCAAATAAGAATTATGAGTACTTATAGCGCCAGTAATCCTATGATATGCTACACCTGATCTGAAATCCAACGTGTTGGTTGACAGTGTAACCTTTCAGTTCACATTGTCTATGCATAGAAAGTGTATCTATGGTTAGCTCTGCACGCTGAAGTAAGCGAAGGTCCAATAAACGACGCCTGGCACTGTCTCATACAAACGAAGGAAGCCAATGATCAGTGAGATATTTTTGTATTACTGTAGTGAACGCTACAGTCAATGCTATCGTGAACGTACGAAGGACGCGCAAGGTCAGATTATTTTTTAATGTGTTGGGTTCTACAATAATATTTTCGAATGTAATACATATTATTTATTGGTTCCATTTTCATACTGAGAACTGAGGCAGTTTATAAGTTATACATTGCTGATCATAAAATGCGTTCGTTTAAATGTCTAGTTAGAAATTAGTGACAGAAAGGTTAAACAAGCTATAGGCTGTTGAAATGCGTAACCATGCGCTAGAAATATGCCCTTTTTTTTACAAAAGAAACTATTCCATTTGTTTACTTTGCACTTAACATTTTCGAGCAAGTTTGTAGACTACTTTCAAAACATTTCAAACACTATTTGCGACTACCCAAAAAACTTTGCGTTGTTATTTGGTGGCATACTACACTGAGAAAAGAGTATAGTTGCAGGTACCATACTTCTGTTAAAATAGGGACAGGACAGTTCCTTCAACAATCTGCTCTGTAGAAGTTACCATCTGGTATGTAAGAGCAACAAGGCTCTTTGTTTCTTCTGCAAAGCATATTCTGGAAGTAACAGTTCACATAGTACCGACAACTATACACTTTTCTCAGTGTGGAGTTCATTGATGTATACAATCGTCAGAACACACTTGGCGCTGGTGGCGTATCCTTGTTTGCCCGCATTGTAGGATATTAAGTACTGTCGGCCAACAACAGAAAGTCAGGCGAGCATACAGTCTGTTGTTAGACAATTTAGTGAAATTCATAGATATATTCTAGTACAACAGTGGCTTGTCTTTTTGCTGGTTTCTTTTACTGTGGGATGTTCTACAACTCGCAAAATTCTCTCTAAATGGCGTGTGTCCAGAAAAAAAATTAAATCATAATTAGGTAACGTTACACATACTGATAGAATAGGACTACCTATGTTCCGCTAAAATGTTTAAGCGCTTGATATAGTTTTACTGCGTGTACACACGGCATATTTTATTTAACGCTCCTCCACACGTGTGAAGATATTCATTACTTGACTATATAAATCAGAACGACGTTACTCCACTATTGGACTGCGATGATTTGAAGGCAAGCACATATACAATTGAACGTTCACGCCTTCCAGTCACAGTGCCACATTGTTTTCAAGTATAACTTGCCACAGAAATATTTAACGACAAATTACTGGTCCTATGAATAGACTATACAGTTAGTAAAGAAAGTTGATCTATGATTCTCTTGCAATGATATGGATGAAAAATTAGTGAAAGATTACATAACTATTTGTGACAAGCAGTTGACCAAGAATACATATTATGCTTTGTTGAAGAGAAAGTTTTGATACTACAATTTGAATAAATGTTCTGGCTCAAAAACTGGGATAAAAAATGTCTAACACTCCCGCTTAGGCAGTATAGTGATGCAGCAGCTGTCCTGCAGTGTTTGTTGAAGTATGGCGCAGTTGTTGGTATGCTGACACAGTGGTTGTTGTAAATGTTGCAGCGTACTGCGACCAGAAGGACAGCCTGGACCGACTATGCAGTCTGATACCAGGCGATGCCACTCTCATCTCTATGTTCCGGTCTGGTGCCGGGGCCACACAGTGTCCCTTCAAAGGCGGCCCGCCCTACACGTTCAGCTACAACAAGGGTTCAGGAGAGTGTTCCCAGCCACCTTCCATCGTCGACTCTTGTACAGATGAGTCTCGCCTCCTACTGCGCTACCAAGCCTGCCCTGACGTCTACGGCACCGAGAGTACCAGTGAGTAATACGTTCTTCACTCCTTGTATCATGTGGAGAATACTAGTTCTGTACCGCAACTGAACAGTCTGATGAGTTACTATCGGGATATAGTGAGTACTGAAAATTTAACATTTGAAAAATATATCTAGCCGTTACTGCATATAATTCAACATAAACTCTAGTTGCCTTAGTACTTGTGTGGTTGGCAGCGCAATTACGCAACATAGTTATTGTAGTTTCCTAATTAAATTCAACGATACTGAAACAAGTTCAACCGAAATCGACAATAACGTATTTCATATAGTTATAAACTATTTTTTTATCTAACGGGTTCGACTCATATTGACTATAAATTTATCGCAAACATTAAGTGACGTGTGCAAGGGGGTTAGCCATTTGCCGGCGTTAGCCGTGACACACGGAAGATACGAAGTGGTTGAGTATATAACTTAAGCATAGGACGTTTTCGAGTGCTCACCTTATCCCAAATGTACTATAAGAGTTACATAGTTTTCATTAAAATGCGGGGGACAGTTTTTTTATTACATTATATATTTATTCTATACATAGTCTTCCTTGGAATAAATAAAGAAATATTGCGCATTACTGGCTCTTAAGGACTTCGCCTACCACGCGCTTAAAATGCGGTGCAGTCTGTTCGTAAATACTTTTTTTTAAATAAATTATTTCACATATGCCCATTGCGTTAATGTACGAAAGTACAATTCACTTAAAACAATGACGGAATGGTAGTTTCAAAGATTCACGTCGATAAGAAAAATAATTTCGGAGCCCCTTAAAATTGCTAAAAACAGCTTTTCCAATACGTTATTAAAAAACTACTCACGGGATTCGTGTGAAACTACCGTAGAAGCATGCAATGGACTTAGCTTAAAACTTTCCACCAATAAAAATATGTGGTCGCCACTGGAAGTGTCAGTCAGGCGAATATCTACGCTACCACTGCACGCCGTTTACATTGTCTTGCGGTAGAGGCGATACCACGCCAGATGAGCCAGTCAACATCGCCCTTGGCGCCTTACCGCACTCACACTAATACATGGCTAGTAGGCGGGCAGCACAAGCGTCGTTGGCATTTTTTATTTATTTTGGTAGTTTTGAATCCCTTATTTAAATAACCCAACTATTATTCTCAGGTAACAGATATCACCTTGTGATTCAATTACAAATCCCTAAAATCCGATACATAACTATGACGCAATTAGTTAAACATCGTTAAATCAATAATCGGAGCTCCCCGTTTCAGTGTGATCAAGTAATGTTCTTTTGCAATTAGTATTTTTGCTAGTTTCAATTACAATACATTTATGGTTTGTTAGTTAAATGGAAAGTTCAGAAACAACGGATGGGATATATACTCAAAGCTGCTTGAATCGTACTTAATCGTACTCGAAACAATCTTAATAGCTCTGCCTAATTAGCTGGCATGTACGTATAGAAATATGAAATAATTTCTTATGTTCGTGTTACCTTCAAACACGATGGGCCTACAACAATAGACTGGTTAAATCAAAGTTTGGATCGTCAAGTGTAAAAGTATTGAATTTGGCTTTTATCACTCCTGTAGTTCTTTAAATACGCCTATTAAAAATTATGTAATAATGTCGTGAAAATTTCGCATTGTGAGATATAATTACCAAACACAACAGGAACTGCCAATATTACATTCACGTTATCTTACTTAGTACTAAATGTGTACGGAGTCCAAAAAATTATAAAAAATATTCCTGAGATATTTTAAGTGATCAGTAAAAGTTTGTAAAAGGGCTGCCGTTATATTATAAACTGAGTGCGGTTTGAGCACAATTCATAAAAACAAAGCCGTTGCACTAGGTAGTACATAAATACTGTGTTTGATTTAATTCTGATTAAATGTTCATTTAAAAAATGGGGTTAAAAGTGTTAAAGGTTGCCACTGTGTAAATACGAACTCGGCGTGTAAAAGGTACATTTAAGGGATTTTACGTTGCTCATTACAAAATGTTTACAGAGTTCGACAAATTATAGAGTCATTCTTTAAACATGACATAAAAAAACACGCATAAGTCAAATCTTATTTAGTGTAGTGACTAGTGAGTATTATGAAATAATTAAAAATGGTTCCGTAGATATCGCGTGTGATCAGAAAGTGTTCAAATGACCGCCATTTTCATTTTGGGAACACGGTATGTACAAAATACAGAAAAGTAATGTCAATTACTAACAACTGTATGTGTACCGAGTTTTATTAAGTTTTGATTAATGTTTATTCAAACATAATTTGTTCACAGCATGTTCAACTTGCCACCATTTTGAAAATATGTACACGGGATAAACTAAAAAAATACACGTCAAGTTAACGTATATATGTGTTGAGATTGATTAAATTCTGAAAAATGGTCCCTCGGATACCTCGTTTTTTCAACATGTGTTAAAATAGCCACAGATTTTAAAAAATTCGAACATAACATGAACAAAAACATAAGTGTCAAGTCACCTTACTAAGTTAAGTATTTAATGTGTTCCGAGTTTGATGAAATTCTAAAATAGGGTTTCTTAGATGTCTTGTGATCGACAAATGTTAACATGGCCGCCGTTTTGAGAATATGAAAATGGCAAGACCGAAACAGACAAAAATAATGTAACATTACCAATTAGTGTATGTATGTCAAGTTTGATGACATTCAGAAATGTATTTCCTCAGCTGGATCATATCATGTTAAACATATAACAATTGCTGCCATCTTGAAAAATATGAACTCGGCATTAACAGTTTCACAAATGTCAAGTTATACTTTTAAGAACTGTATGTGTAACGAGAGTGTTGAAATTCTGAAATATTGTTGCTTAGCATTCTCGTGTGACGTAAAAATGTTAAAATGGCAGCCATGTTGAAAATAGAAACATGTTATCGAAATACACACAAGTGAAATCGGGTTACTACGTAGACTACCAAGTCTGATTAATTCGATCCGTGGTTTCAAAAGTGTTTAGGGGACACACACAGACACACATACACACACACACGCGGACATGTAGGTCATCTCATAAGCCTACTTTTTTTTTATATGTTGCTAAAAAAATTGCTTCTCAGTGGTTCAATTTTAAATGTTTCTCTTTAAAAAAATTTATTATTATCTCTTATCCAAAAGTATATTTGAATTACAGATAGGCGTACTCACAAAAATTTATAGTTACTGTTTATTTTAAAACCTATAAATCTGTGTGAAATGTCCAATTCTCATAGTGTCTGGGTTAGTTATTGCATTTTATTTCTTGTTTTAGAATGTTTGTTAGAGTTTGGTGTAATTTTAGTTGTTATGTACAATGGTATTCACGCAACTTCTTACTAACATTACGAACGTTGTTGAATGTAAAATGAGTGGCAGCCATAACCAGGGTCGCATCCACCCCCCCCCCCTCTCCTTCCGGGGGCCCAGACCACGCCTTCATCCCGAAATACTTGAACTTGTGTACGCCGATATAATTTTATAAACCTCTAAACGTTTTCGTTTGTATATTTAAAATGTTATGATTGTTAGTGTTGTTTAGCGTCACGTATAACAAAATCTTACAATAAAGCCTAGTTTATAACGTAATACTGAAATTTGAACAAAGTTTTAAATTTTTTTACTTTTGAGATCTGCAATCTGCCCCCCTTCCCATAAAAAAAAAGTTTCGTGTGCTGGCCTGACCATAACGTCGCCTAAAATAAAGTTAGTAGTAGCAATAAAATTTTACCGGTGTTTTCTTATCGTGTTTTTGTTATATTACAGTGAAATATAATCACGTGTATAGTTTACGCAAGAAATACATATGTTAAATACACTGGAACGCTAAACATGGCGCAGATAATCGAGTGTTTTGAATAATTTATCAAAGCAATATTAAACAAGTGTGGGACGTAGAAAAACGTGCTCGTTGGTATTTGCCAACCTTTGAGATTTTCTAGAGTTACATATTTTTCGGTTTTCGAGAAACCTACAAAATTTTACTAATGTAGTGAACACTTGTTAATGATCCAATCCCTCTTAACTAACTAACAATAGTCACATTATCTAAAAAAAAAAAAAAACAGTGTTTTCCTCAGCTCTATTTAATAGCCGACTGTATTACCATATTTTTGTTGTATTAGTAGAAACGAGAGGCTATGTTGAATTCAAAAATTTCCCCACTAGGTATCTAGAATATTTTTTCTCGGGCTCCGACGATTTACGAAGGGAATATAAAAATAAAATTTTTATCAGGGTTCCCTTGAAAATTATTTAAGTTTCCTGTTGAAATTATCTTACGCCGTGTATGCTTAAACATTTCAGCGTTGCAATCAGGGAAGTAAAAGCCTCGCGATTATCTCCTGTGTCTCCTGGTTCGCGGCTGTTAGGAGGGCGGAGGGCGGATTTCATACATTATACATTCTGCAGGAAAATGAACTCGACAAATTCTTATCTTGTCTTCTTCAGCGGAGAGAAAGAGGAGAAGGTGGTAAGGTAAGGAGACGAGAAGGTTAGTAGTGGGAGCAAGGTGGTTCGGAGCCACTAGGAGGGGGTGGGGGGGTTTTCTGGACCAGTTCCACCCTGTTGGAGACGGAGGAGCTGCAGTGTTGCCAACTTTGCTTGTTTGAGGAGGTTGCAGAAAGAGAAGGAGGTGAAGGTTGTCTTCATCCTGCCCCGCCTCCTGTACGCAGCGGGCCCGCGTGCCTTGTAAGGGGAGGGACGGGGAACCCGGAAATGTAATTTCACTTAGAAATACCCTCCGACTTCTCTTCCCTCATCCTTTTATTTGCGCTAGGAAGTATGTAAAATATTTGTTATTCAGAAGGCAAGGAGTTTTTTCTTTCCAGAAAGTACTACAGCCTTAAAGATGCCCCTTTCCCATCCTCTGACTCTTATTAACTTCGCACTCTCTTTTTGGATACAAATAGATGGAATGAGTCAATAAACTGGGAAGCTTAACAAGCGCAGTTAATATATCACTCCAAAAATATTTACTGTTCCAGTTTTTGCCTGTACTACACTAATGGATGATTCAGCATTTAACATGACACATCAGTTGGGGATGTTAGCAAATATTAGTAAAATTTTTTCCACTAAGTGTCTCTAAACAAACATTGAAATTCACAAGTATTCAGGTGGCAGACTATTAAGAAGTATTATTAAAATGGATCTACTAATACAAGTAAAAGTGTGGTATGTACCAGATGCCTGTGTACTCTGTACATTTCTGAGTGTTGCGTTGTTATCGACAACTGCCTGCTGTGTGAACCACTTTTCTCGTCTCCTTGCAGCAGTGACTATAAATGGAGGAGGAGGGGTGTTTTAAGCATTGGGTTATTGTCCGGGAGGATGCAGGTTCGATTCCTGGTCCTTACATGCATTTTTCTGTTTCCAATAGTTATTTTCCTAAATCACTATATACGAATTTTGATATGTTTTCTCACAGCAGGCAATGGCCAGTTAAATCCTTGTTTCCAGACCAGTGATCCATTATCTAGTTAGGTCGCTTTCGACAAGATGTTAAGTTCTGTTAAATAACAACTAATATTTTAACAATTACTAATGAATTTCATTCTTTTCCCGTAGGATCCCGAAAAATTTGCGAGTTAATTGTTCGATTACCTAGAATCTGAATGTGTGTCCTTTTCTTCTGCAGTTATAATTGGATCGCTGTGCGGCATACACTCAGAACATCTTTGAACCAATAACAAACTGGCCAGGAAACAAGTAGAAAATCCTGTCCCCCTAAGTCTATGCTAAAACAGGCTGCTCACTGAAACAGCAGTTAGTGTACACACAGCTGATATCATGAATTTACAGTATAGTGGAGTAAAGCTTGCATGTCATTGAACTCTCTAAATTGTCCTAACCTACTTATTCATTTCAAATGGGTGTAAAGTACATTAGATTTTTAATATTCGTAGTGGAATACATCGGCGTTTTATGTGTTTTTTTTATTTTGTGGGTATGTATGTGTATATATCTCTCTCTCACACACACACACACACACACAAACACACACACACACTTGGCGAGTCACCTAACCTGTTGACTGGAAATTACGTCCAAACCGTTCAAGGTATCGCAATTCTGCTTCCAGCCTAATGAATCTCAAAAAACTCCTCACAAAATTATGTGTCGTATTTTAACGTCAAGGTATTAGTTTCCGAGATTTTCATATTAACATTGTATTTTAAAATGGTACTATGGTGATTTATGCTGCTTACTTCGGAAGGAGAGGAGTTTATTGATATATCACTTTTGAAAAATCCGGCCAGTACTTGCGGCAAAACACAGGACTTACTGTAAAATGTTAGAACGCCGCTGTTGTGTATACAACAATGGTAATGCACCAAGAATGCCTCTGTGATGTATACAAGACAAATGTCTCGTCCAGTATGTGCGTTACTAGTACCTGTTGCCTCTATGTATGGGCAAAACAGTAGAATGGGGCGCGTTAGACACACTGCTTCACGTTTCGCGTCCTCAACATTTTAGCCATACAAATACCAAAAAACATTACTGTTTTCATTGTGCTTGTACAGTCGTATTCACGATATGCCACTGCGTTATGCTAAATTGGTACTTGTCACACTTGTGCACGAACATTCAATTATATGTCGGCGAAGCAAGTACCCTCTTGTAATCCTATACTCTGTTTATAAGTTTGGATAAATTTTACAGCAACTTTGGCAATACTTTTCAGTATTTTGTGATTTGTTTCACAATGCAAGACATTTTTAGCTCTAAAATGAACTAGAAATGTCCATTTCAGCATTTGTACTGCAAAGTTTGTCCGGTGTAGTGATAGAAATAACAGATTATTGCCCATAAGTTGCTGTCAGATTTATCCAAATTTTGTGGAATATAGCATAACAACATGCTCTGTAGTGTTTACTGAATAGTACGGTAGCCGGAATAATAGACTATTGCAATCCTAACAATCTGCTCTGTAGCTTTAACTGAATAGCTTAGTAGCCGCAACAATAGCCGATTGCAATCCTAACAATCTGCTCTGTAG
>PNEQ01092472.1:0-13689 GCA_003012365.1 Medauroidea extradentata
TCTAATGGTTTTATAGTAGGTTTTCTTCGTGCTCACATTTAACTGAGAGATTTCTAAAACTTGTGCATCATGGTCAGACAGCCCATTTATTACCGGCACACATTGACTGGATGGGGTTAAGTGATTACCTATAAAGATGTTATCTATGGCTGTTTGTGTGGTACCTTCAGTTCTGGTTGCAAAAAAGACTGTTGGTTTCTAGTTGAATGTCCTTAGAAGATTGTCTAAACCAGCTTTTTTATCAGTTTCTTTTAAATAATCAACATTAAAATTTCCATGCAGTATTATTTCTGTATTGCGGTTATAAATAGTAAAAAGAATACTTTCTAATTTGCTTAGAAATGTGCTAAAACTACCTGAAGAAACTCTGTAAATGCTTAGAATTATGGCTCTCTTCCCTACATCAGTTTTTATACAAACTGAGCAACACTCAAAGTTTTTGTCTTCACAACTAGTTACCGGTATTACTTGTTGGTGACAAGTAATGTAATTTTTGACAAAAATACAAGTACCTCCTTTTGACATATTGGTTCTACAGTAACTGGAGCGGAGAGGGTAACTGGGGATAGAAATTTGTTTATAGCACGGTTCTGTTAAAAATGTTTCTGTAAGACACAGGATTTGAACGTCCAGGCCTAGGTCTCTACGAATATTATTGAGACATATGGATAATTCATCAGATTTTTTAGTTAATCCTATAATATTTTGATGAAATACATATAATTTGTTTAAATGGAACATTTTTTGTTTTGTTTTAAAAGTATCAGGCTTATTGGAAGTTTTAGATTGTTGCTTGGAATGATGCATCCAGGTTGAAAAAGTTGTACATTGAATTATTGTTATTATTACTGTTTTTATCAATACTATTGCAAGATTTTGGCCTTATGGGCTCAGATTGATTCAGCCTAAAAAATTGGATCGGTTTCCTACAACGGACATAATGTTCACGACACGAGAGTTATTCTGCATGTAATTCAGCATGACCAGCTACAATTGTACTTCTATTAATAAACATATGCTATATTAATTGTGCTTATTATAATTATTTTCTGGGTTATTGAAAATACTTAACTGCATATATTTCGCTATTGTTAATAGTTTAAAGCGATTGCTCATTTACAATTTAATGTTTAGACTAACAAGTCAATCTGGATTGAACTAGGGGTGGACTAAAGAATCTTGATTAAAATTTTTACTTTAAACACGTTTATATTGGACCGAAGTAGGAGTGGAGTGAGTAATCCGTAATCCAGTGCAGTTGGCGAAGTGGAATGGAGTGTAGAATCCGGACTGAAATATTTACTTCAAACACACATTAGGCCGAACTGAAAGAAAATGAAGCAGATGCCGTATTGTTTCTTCGGTTTTGTGAGAGGCTAGAATCGTCCTGGGCTAGCTAAATAAAACAGTTTTATTTTGTTAAAAATACTGGGAAGTGCCAAATAAAAATAAATGTTCTGGTGAACAAATTCAAACAAAATATCAAAGAAATACTCACCTCATTCTTTTTTGACAGCTATTTGTTCTGTAGTTTAATGTTTCGCAAAGAGATGTCTCTAGACACTGATTCAGTCCATGTTTACACGTCAGTTTCAATCAACAATTTTACTATAAACATGTTTCAGCCTTCTTTCTCTTTGGTTAGCTCCTCTTTCGCTTTAGGTTAGCTCTGTGTTTAATGCAGCAGAAGCTCAGTTCAGTCCGAAATTTTACTGTAAAATAAATATATATGAAATAAAGAATGTGTTATAAACTGTTCAATATTCTTAACTAACATATTGTACAGTTCCACTATTGGTTTTATAGATGCCCTCCTGTTCTATCACTGCAGCACATTTCTACCACTTCTCTTGAATTTTTCTATTTCATTGCGTTCTCACACACATATGCGTATTTCACATTGACCATAAATGTAGCTGTCATATGGCAGCTCTGCAAACAAGTAAGTTATTTATAACATATACTAAGAATATACATTGGGGTTGGAAAAAGCCCAACCTTTTTTTTATGAATAAAACCTGGGTTTTTCTGATACTTAGGTTTTTTTCTGAATAACGTATGCCAAATTTGTTTGTAATAAGCCTTTTTTTGGAACAGGCTGGAATTTTCTAACATAAGTTAATCCTTGTTTAAAAATTTTTTGAAAATGTGTTAATGTGGTTTCTACAAAACAAATTAATGTCCCAAGTATTGTAGTCACATTTCTCTATCATATAATTTTATCAAAGATAAAGTACTTTGAACACTGTTCTGGAATTATTTAAGTTTTAAAATATTAATTTAGAAATAGTTTTACGCATGTTATCTAGTATTTCTTCACAGAGAAACTCATACCTTAGAAATTATTGTATCTGGCCTAGCAATTACTAGAATATTATCATAATTAACACATTTTTTTTAAAAATCAATACTGTACAGAGAATAAAAGTTAAAGAGGAATGGTTAAAGTGGAGAAATGAGTCGCTGATAACTTTCCAGGTTGCCAGATTCACTGTCTCAGAATTACAGGTCTGTACACTAGCCTATTAACCAATGCTATTGAGTTGACCACTTTGACTGAAAGTGCCATTAGCAATGAAGTGTTGTTTTAACATTGCAATATAGGGTCGTACTACCACATCTCCTAGCAGTTACGACACATGCTTGCTCCTTGTAGAACCAAGGTGACTGAATGTCAGCCTGATTTACACGAACGCAATGCGGATGTAAAGCGGGGACTGCATAATGTAGTAATGGCTGGAAAACATTCCATCATACACCCATGATCAAATCACTCAAACATATTAACACATAATACTGTATAATTACACAAATAAATTGTTAACAACAGTATACTAACAGCAGGCCTGCAGCATTGTTTCTGGGGGCCTGGACAGATAATTGTTTGGGGTGCCTGATGTTTGAATAACATTTTTAAGAAAAAATATTGGCTGACTGCATCTCTAATTATTGCAATTTTGCTAGCATAAATAACATCGTAAAGTATGGCGTAGATTCTTACAGAAATATAAACATAGTAGGCCTACCTACATCACTGTTAATACAGATGTAGTTTACATTTGGAAAATAAACAAATCTAAATTTTTTTTCAGGCTTTAGGGCAAAGGGCCTTTGGCATTCTACCATTTGTGCTCCCCCCCCCCCTTTTTTTTGCATCGTCCCTGGATGACGGTTATGCCATTCACTGTTTTCAACAGTTGGATAATTTCTCTGTGAAAGCATTCGAAACTGTGTTAAAATCACCCCTTCTTTATAGGTTGAGAAAAAGTTTTAGAATGATGGTCTGAGGGCCCTTACCAGGCCGATCTGGTAAAGAAACAGTTTTCTCAACAATTCTTTAATACATTGCAAAAATCATCCTGCATTGTTTAGTTTATTTACAGTGGAAACTATTTCTTTGACAACTTAAAATTGTGCATTTTCCTTTTCACTGCTCCACACGTAAATTCGTCATTTTCAATTATTTTTTTGCATTCTAATTTTTTGTCCGTAGCTTACGGCCATGCAATGTTGGGGGTTGGCCACCAGCACCTCCTTTAGCAAACATGAGGGGGGATTATGTAACTCGCCCACCTCCCCCCCTCCCTTCGGCCGCAGTGGTCGAAGGGCTAGACATCTCACCTTCCACCAAGGCGCCGGGTTCGAATCTCTGCGGGGCCGGTTCTCAATTTTTGCATGTGGGAATCATTCTCGATGATGTCGCTGGTCGGGGGTTTTATCTGGGATCTCCCACTTCCCCCACCCATTTATTCCATGTCTGCTTAATATACGCACATCATGCAATTCTTGACCAGTGCTAAAGACATATGTTGAACGGTAACCAAACTCTCTTCACCTCTCCCCTCCAACCACTTTCTATTCCCAAATTTTCCCATTTTATCACCCATTAATATTTCAGAATAACATTGGTTTATTTGCAGAAGGAGAAAATATAGGTGTTCACACCCAAAATGTCAAGTCACATGGCAATGCAAAAGATTATTCTTTTATAGTGATTTTGCTACCCCCCTCCCTTTTTCCCTTATACTAACTCTCAGATACTTTTGCACTTTCCTGCCTTAGGTATAAAAATTTTCAAACATTTTTCGGTGTTTCCCTCTAAGCCATAATTTTTTACGGTTGATTCAAATACACCCGTCACAGCAATTATTGCTTCTAAAACATTGTATCTTAAACCATACAGCGACTTATTTTCTTATATATGTGTCACGACTTTGTAAACAATTTCACATACGCATCCTCAGTTGTACCGTTTAACTCATGTCCCGACATGACGTGCTGGTGCAACCCTCACGCGCACGAGGCGAGCAGTAACTGATACCCTCCACTTCTATCACCAGTCACGTAACAGTAGTGTGCGCTCCCATGAACTGGTGTTTGCGCATTATAGCAATTTTTTTTACTGTAGCAACATTGCTTTTAATGCAGCAGATATATCTACATTTAAAAAAATGTTACAGTGTCTACTCCCCGGCTATAAACCTCCTAATCAGTGACAGTTAGCCACTGAATTGCAGAATGAAGTACACATAGAACCCACATAACATAGCATTGTTATTTAATTTATGAGGTAGGTGAAAATTAAATTTTAGACCAAGCACAGTTTTATAAACATATGTCCACCCTTGCACAAACTCAATATACATTTTTTGCAAAGTCTGACCCTAAATTGATGTAACTAATGACTGTGCGTGCATAGTTATCAGACAATGAATAACTTTGTCTGGTTACTAAATACTTTAATTATAAAACATAAACTCAAACAAAATTGTTTAATTTTCGAAGAATCAAAAACCCATGTGAATAAAACACTGGCAGACTTTTTCAAGTGGGTTTTATCGAGAAATCCAACACAAAACCCGCAGACTGGGCCCATTGGTGCCATCCCTGGCAAATAATAGATTGGGCAACTATTTTCAAAATATAAGTAAAAAACTATAAGTTACGTGTAACATGGAATACAAAAATTTAGCTTACATTGTAGGACAGTTTACAGGTGCATGATAACCTGTCCCGCGTCTTTGTTCCGCTTCCAGCTGGCGGCTCTGCGGGCGGGCTATAAACCTGTTTAGATGAATTGGTAATTTATTAGTTAACCCCTCGTGTGGTGGCAGGGTAGAATACCACCACAGCCAACCTATGCTTGTCGTAAGAGGTGACTAACCGGGGTGCGGTCGGGACCTGAAACTTGTACGGACCTCATTTAATTTTTCTTCCTTCACCTTTTACTTTCTCATCACCATTTCTCTTTCCATCTCACCAGGTCCCATCATATCTTCCTTCTCTTTATTATAGTTTGAGGCCAGGGCGGTGTTCTTCCTAATGAGGTCCTATCCGCGCTCATGAGTGCTACCTCCGAATTGTGTGATCCTACGGGGTGTCTTCATTAGTGACGGTTAGCGAACCCTTCTCACTGGCATAGCAGACAATTCTAGCTGCGGAGTTCATATCCATGTACAAGTACACCCACGTAGCACCACCTGGTGCCGTCCTAGCGGGAGGGGTTGTCAAGGCTGATCTGCCCTTGCACCCAAACTTGCTGGGACGACGTATCACCGCTGTACGGAGGAGGCCGGTGTAATCGACCACAAGTCCCCTGAAATGGCACCACAGGGTGTTCTCAATAGTGGGGAACCTGGGATTTTTTCCAGTTAGGGGAATAAAGTTTGCTTTGCTCAGGATGTATGTTTTGTCCCTGGTTTGGCCCGGTATACACTTTGGTATGCTACTGGGTTAGTAATTTGCAATGAATAGCTGCAAAGGATAGCTGTTCCTATGTACTGTTTAGATCTGTGGGAGGTCGGGCCCTCTCCAAACGGCACCTCCAGCTTTTGGGGCTGTGGATTTCAAGAGTGCCTCCTTCTGACAGTCCTAATATGGAACGTTGAGATCTGCTGTTAAATAATGTAACTGGCATTACGTATTAATTAACATTTACTGAACACAAGTATTACAATTGTTTAGGGATACAAGTTCTTAAATTTAATATAGCTTCCGACCTAATCAATGTTCAGTGATGGGTGACTATCAAGTAGCCAGCAAACTGCTACCCTTGGGTTTGTAAAGTTACTTCGCCAGACAAATACTTCCACTTTAAACTGAGAGTAATTTCGCCCACGTTCAGTAGGGTGAAAACACTGGTCGACACCGTACCTTATTAACGTAGAGTCTTCTTTCACGAAGAATTAGTATCTAACGTCATATCCGGCATCGCTGAGGGGCACCCCTGCAGTAGCATTGGACATTCAGAATGACGACGAGCGGTTACCATTTTGATGGTCTCTCGTGCCGAGAATGTAGTTCTGCTTGCGAGAAGATATGCTGCTACTGACGTAACATTCTCTACAACAGCTGAGAATGTCTCAATTAATATTGTAGCAAATCCACAAATACTCAGACCCCACACTATATGTCCTCTGGTGGGTAGAGATGAGAGACACTTTGCCTCGCAGTTCCCTCTGACCAGTCAAGTTGACGGCTCTCAGTGTAATACTTTTCGCACACACGTTGCCAGCAACCTAGCCACGAGTTGTGGCGCACCCAAGCGTCATCCGTCGAAATTAAACCACTGTATACAATTATTAAATAAAGGTTACTATTCTAGATACAAACATTTAAATTTACAATGCATTTTCGTTTACGCCAGCATATGAAAATAATAAATTAGAATTATAAAAGTTATTAGCGTATAGCCAATCAGTAAACACAACTAGAAGCTGAAACGTCATACATTGACTCGTGATGATACACACGTCACAAGAGGTTTGAACGGCTGGCTTCTATTTTTCTTCCCCCCTCCCCCCTACGGCAGGTTGAGTCCAGCGCAGCGATAATGGTCTTGATTTGGATGTCATTCATGAAAAGAAGTTGCAGACTCCTCTCTTTTTAACGGTTAAAGATCTTAAATTGCACACATTTGAGAAAGTATTGCCCTCTGAACTCCAAAAAGTAATAGATGGTGGTGCGGTAAAAGACTGCAAAAAAAAAAATGAAAAATAGAACAGAGCTTCTGATCGAGGCATCAAATGATGTCCATGCCCGTGGGCTGCAGGCAATGAAGGTCTTCAACGGGGCAACAAAGGAGTTCCCCGTTGAAGTAACGTCCCATGCCGTGCTGAATTCGAGCAAGGGTGTCATTTGGTGTCCCGATCTGATTGATGTCCCAGACTCAGAATTATTGCAGGAACTCCGGGTACATGTGCCACACATGTCCGTCGAGTCACAAAAAAAATCTGATGGTGCACTAGTTCCAACTGCTACTTTGTTCCTGAAATTAAGTGTTACAGTCTTACCAGCAACTCTGAAAATTTGTTACCCGAACATTAGTGTAAAACAGTTCATTCCTTCCCCACTCCGCTGCTACAACTGTCAGAGGTACGGCCATTCGTCGGCCAATTGCAAATCACCAGCAATATTCCCAAAATGTGCCGAACCGGTTCACCCCGAAAAAGAGAAGTGTAGCAAATCATTGACATGTGTTAACTTGTCAGGAAAAACACACAGTGTGGTCGAAGGAGTGTCCAGTTTTACAAGAGGAGCAGAGTATTCAGGCGATCAGAACAACTGAAAAAGTTTCAATTAGTGAAGCACGGAAATTGTTGAAATCCCAGAAAGGGCTTCGGCCTACTGTTACTTACAGTACTGTCGCCAGTGCTCGATGACCGATGAAGGATGCACGTGCCCAGACTGTCGATGTGGCTACACAGACATAGGATTCTGTCGTTCAGAAGGTCCCGACCATACGGACCACAACAGTGGTGACACAGTGCAGCCCCAATGTGAAACTTCCTATTAAACCTGATTCTGTAAAACTATGCCAAAAGGCACCACTAAAACAGAATACTAAAGTCGATACGTCATCGACTTAGGAGAGATCTGTCAAGTCAACACCTCCGGGTATTTCTACTTCTCCGTCTACGAGCAGTAAGACTGCTATTGCTTCAGCACCTCGTAAACCATCACCTGAGGTGTCTGAGGCAGATATGGTGATGGATTATGCTCCTGATGGCAATGGTGCCTCAGAATTTTTCAAACACGTTTTTAAGTAGACATAGGGAAAAATTAAGAAGTAAAGACTACCCCCTCCTACTACCTCATTACCAAAAATTAAAAGGGTCCTAATACAGAACCCTGTGGTACACCAAATCTTATATCTTGTACTTTGGATTTGGTACCATTAATATCCACCAATTGTTTGTTTAGTCAAGTATGTTTTGAAAAAGTTTAATTCTTTGCCATTTATACCATAACATTGTTATTTATCCTGCAAAACGTCATGTGGAACAGAGTCAAAAGCTTTATTTAAATCACACTTATTAATATAAGTGTATTCATTATTATCATATGACTTAAAAATCATTTCAACTAAGGATCTAACAGCTTTTATTGTACTACTACCAGAGTGAAAACCAAATTGACTATCACTAAACAACTTGTTGGAATCAAAATATGCAGTTAATTGATTTTTTACAATTGTTTCAATTTCTCCCTTAACATGTACTATTGGGGTATGTCTGTAGCTGGCAGAATCTTCAATTGGTCCTTTATATACAGTATATAGCGGCAGTTCTCAAACTGTTTTGGATCACCGCCCCCTTGGGTCCACAAACCAATACCTGGCGCCCCCTACCCCTTACTTTTTTATGAAGGTATGAAAATTATTACTCAGAATATTAGTTATTGCAACTTACTAAGGAATATAATAGTGATACAGTTCAAAACAATAGCAATCTTTACAACTCTACAAATAGTTCAGTTTTATTGGCTCCAAAGAAACAATATCTTTAGAAGGTTTTGTACTATCAGACAGTGAGACCAACACTTTTATAAATTCCTAGTGTAACAGAAGCAGTAAAATTCAGTAAAACAATAACTTAAAATTAGGTTACAGATAGGTAACTGATGAATTGGCTGCAAAGAAAAGTTTTTGTCCTTTTATAATTGCACACATCAGACAATTAGTACAATACTTTTATAACTTCGTTATGTGATTAATGCCATATAATGCAATACGGTAACAAATTAAAATTCATTCACACCTAAAATTAAATTGGCTGCAAAAAAGTAATGCATTTTGAAATATTTGTCGTTTAACTATTATCAGACAATGAGTATGACACTTCTATGAAAGTTCCTAATGGTATTGATGCAATACTATTCAATATAACAAAAACTGAACATTCAGGTTACTGTTACATATAGAAATCTGATGAACTGGTTGCAAATAAATAATATATTTTCAAGTCTTACTTAGGTCGGTATTCCTAAACGTTTGCATAAGGGTTTAGGGTAAGGTCATTGCCTATTCAGGATTCATCTGTGACTTTTCCTTGTCCTAGTATAACTACACATGCGCAGTACGCTTAGTCCTACAGATGGCTACGCACGTTACAATGTATTTTACCGCTTGCTGGACGAATATAGTTTTTAATAATAAAAAGAGAAAACAAAAACATTCGAATCATACAGAAAATGAAACTTTGTGGCAGCAGGAGTACTAAATAATAACTCACTAGCATTTTAAAAGCCCAAATAATCCAAAATCAACAAATTTGTAGTTTTAAAAGCTTTGCAGTGTACGTATATTTTATTGGTCGTACTTACGAATGTGATTGAGTAGCTCAGGCGCTAAGGTGTCTGCCCGGTAATAATTTTATTTGGGTTCGAATCCCTGTCACTCCAAAATTTTTTTTTTACTTTTTTATATATTATGTATCACAATAAGGTAAACATGAAATTAATGTTTATTTCCATAAATATAGTTTCTAAGCATTAAACTGACTCAAAAATATAGAAATAAGATAAATGTAAAATGAAACATTAATGAATAGAAATATTTTCCCCTGTAAATTGTAGTCAACATGTAGGAATACAACGTCTAGTGTACGGAATATAATGACTTTACTTTTTTTGTTCTTTAAATGCTTGCAAATAGAATGAATAATGGATGTACGATCAATAGGCACCTTTTGTAAACCGACCTACTTAGAAAATATGCAATTACAATTGTTACATACTGTTGATTTAAACACATTTTTGTAAGATACGATACGTTTAACTAATATTCAGAAGTTCTAAGTTTTTATTTACAAACATTCCAATATTTTTAAAATTAATTTCCGAAATAAAATTTTTACAAGTAAAACAAAACGAATGTCGTTTATATATTTTTCCTAAACAACTCGTATTTAATCTGCGTTACGTCATATTAAATAAAAGTTTCAGAAATAATGAAATGTGTTCACGATATATTCACCTACGAAAAAAAAAAAAATTATACATCTTGTAAAATTATCTCCATTCTCGTGCAATTGTAATTCAAAATTTAGTTAAATATATGAAAATAAATTACAGTTTCGTAAAAGTCTAATTCAAAAAATCGTTTGTGTGACAGAAAATCTGCTTGCTGGTTCTGTGACGTGTGCATAGAAGATATGACATTTAATAGACGTGCAAATGCTGCTCTTAACAGTTTTTTTCGGTATTTTGTAAGGAAAATCTCAAGGTAAATGATCACATTAAAAAATTACAGTTTTATTTTTAAAGTAAACACACTTGTACACTAATCTGCGAATGGTATGTGCATATATCGAGAAAGTACAAGCTTAACTAATAAGACTACTTTCCTTAATTTGGTGCAAATAAACCAAAAAATTTCACACTGATCATGTAGATGGAAACTTTATAAAATATTTCTTTGTTTCTTCATGTGATTCTATCTTCTAACATAGTGAACCTACAACAATTTGAACTAATGAAACCAAAGTTTGAAAAATTAAGTTTTTAATTTTACATTTTCTTAGAGTCGGCGCAGATGTTATAGGAGAAAATAAATTAATTCATGACATGAAATCTTGGGAAATAGAGTATGTTCAGTATTATTAACGTTGAATCGCCAAATTACATTTAATACACAATTTCCTTGTAAGTTATGCGGGATAATTTTTTTATTTTAATGAGGCTATAGCTTCAAAAATATGTCCTAAAATTTTTCTGCAAAGTGAATTATAGTGGTAGTAATATTTACCAGAAAGTAACTAGAAAATGTTATTTCTTAAAATGTAAAGCAATATAACAAGTGCTGAAACAATTAAAGACCAAATAGCCTATTTTATGAAAAGAAGAAAAAATATTAAGTCAATTTTAAACTATTACCCATTTCACGTAATCATTGAAATTACGTTTTCAACTTACCTCATCATAAATTTCTCCATGCGGTACTAATAAAAATTTTTGTGAATCATCTTGTGTTAAAAACTAAAAATGATATATTAAAAATACGTTAATATCAAACATATGTAGCGAGTTTGGTGATTTCCAGATGCGTGGTTAGTGTAGATAATTCATGTGATCAAGAAAACTTAAGATACTCACATTACCAGCATTTTGATAGGCTAATGTATACAACGTCTCTCTTCAAAAAAATTGGTTTTGTTTATCTCATGAAGAAAAAACGTTTTAAATGACCGCCTTTATGAAAATATGAACTAAGTACATATAAGTCTAATCAACTTTGTCTACTGCACTATATTTTTATCAAGTTTGATTACATTAGCTCCGTATGTTCGATTTTGTAATGTGGAGGAGATATTGAGAAATACACAAATGGACAATGGAAAGTAGACTTGAAAAAGAAGAAAAGCCTTCGAGGTCCTGCATACGTGTACACGTCATTGTGGTAGCCGTTTTCCCAGGCTTCCGAGAGTTGCGCCGAGATTCGGCCGTTACCAGATTATTCGAAAACTGTTCAACGCACATGAGTGATGTCTGCTTAGGATTATTATTCAAAGATTACAATACGTGTGTATACAAATTTCTGGTTCAACAGTAATCATTAAAGCATATTGTAAAGCGGTCAAAATGGCAAAAATGGGTGTTTTAGCGGTGCTTTTCCAGCATTGAAATCTTGCTACAGAATCTTCTATAGGGTGCAGATGTATACAACTCACCTTTATCGTCAAAATTACAGTTATGTCTCGTAGAGGTGAGTTTCGGCGAAAAGACAGAACACTGGGTAGTTACTTGCGCCTAGAGGCTAGGGTAATGAGTGATGTGCATGCTTTCTCGAACTTACAGCTTCCGCATTTGTAGATATCGAACACGCAAAAGACGTCCACGTAGATACCAATTTGTAAAAAAAGTAACTTACTTTTTTTTTACTTTGCACAAGAGACTGTAACTTTATTTTTAATACTTAAATTTTGAAAGATATATGACATATATTTTAATCTATATTACTGTATTTATGATTTCTTCTAGTTTGAAACAATTTAAAATGCAATACATTACATTTTAAATGTAAAAAATTAACGTATTTTTCTTAAATAGCTGTTGAAAGTCACTGCTACTTGTTCTATAAAAAAAAAGCACTGCCCAGCGTCGCCTTCATTTATTTATAACCGCACACGGGACGGCAAATAATAATCCGTGACTTATCCGATACCTTAAGAACGTTTAGGAATACGGTTGCGAGATAGGACACAACTCTTGCGCTTCTGTGTCCCGAGATGGTAGCACATTATTCCTGTACAAACGGGTAAACCGTATATTACCGCTTGCCTGCTGGAAATCGTATTTAACAATACGAGAGTCGGCAAAAACATGAAAATGGTACTTAAAATAAAACTTTATGATGGCGAGAATGTTAAGTGATAAGTTACAAGCTTCTCAAAAACTTAAAACTAATAATAAATAAAAAAATTAATATTTTTTAGGCAGTTTGCTAAATGAAGGCTTTAGTATAAAATTTTTGCTTATGTTGATACCAGCGCAGTTGGCTCAGGTGACAAGGCGCTCAGTCAGGAAGCAAATTATTCGTGTTCGAATCCCGGCTGATCCGAAGTTTTTTTTATTTTTTTTATATTACACAGAATATTATTAGTGGTAGTGCGATTACTTTAATTTTAGGAAATATCATTTCTACACATTAAAATAACATGATATTCGACTGTTACAATGTTTTTAATCAACTATTTGTAAAGAGTACAAACTAATTGGTTTTCGCTGTAGGGTCATTCCATGTGAAATCAGCAAATTTTTAATTTTTTGGTTGCTTGACTATTTTGTATTATTTTCATAATTTAACTACGGTTACTATCATGTTCCAATAGGCGAAAACCATTTTCATTAAAATTTTATCTCTCACCGTATTGGATATAGGCCCTTTTATGCGGTGGCCCGCGCAGCAAAATCAGCTGTTGCAGCCATCTACGAAATAATATTTAATTTCCCATTAAAGTTATGTAATTTCCGTTTCTACCAACTTGCAGATAAGGGTTCACACTTTCTTGTGATTACTATAAACACAACTTTCTTACATACTAAACTTTTATCACAAGGGCTTAAATTTTGGGTTTTAGAAGCTTAAAAAAGGCATTTTTAACACCTTGTAAGTCAAAAAGGGCTATAAACCATACACTTATGTATTTTTTTATTAACACCCTGGGTACCCCTCTTTGACCTCATGCATTCAAACCACCGTGTTTTTTTTTACCCTAGCAGTGATATAAATTTTTAAAAATCAAATATTTTCAAAAATTGCCAACTTTCCAGTCATATAAACTGAAAAGGGCTGAATGGAAAATTGTTTTGCTTTGCAGGTATAAACTCCTGTTGGTATGTAACCAATCCCCACAGAAAAAGTTTTGTGGTTCAAACTGGTTAAAAAGTTATGGACACTCAAATATCTTC
>PNEQ01092475.1:0-10904 GCA_003012365.1 Medauroidea extradentata
TAATTGTGTGCATAACTAATTGTGTTGTGAGAGTTCTAGTTGATTACTGTTTTGTGTATTTCGTAGCTTTGTGAGCTATTAAATCCAGTACTTAATTTAACTCTTTTATTTGTAATTATAAGACCTCTATCCCAAAGAACTCATGGGAATTGCCCACATATAAAGTTTGTGCTCTCAAACTTGTAACAGTATTTTAACTGATGTAATATTTTATCAGTTTGAAACAACTCACAGTACAGTTTCATACGATTGTGAAAATTTGGCTAGAGGAGTGGTGAGAAGGCGTGCTTCTTGTAACCTATCCCATCAAAATTAGTATCTGCCTTCGTTGTCGCTCTTTACATTGTTGTGTGGGAGAGAGGGAGGAGGAACTTGCAGGCACCGTAATAGCTGATGCAACCTCTTGGCTGGATGAACGGAGAATCGGTTTTATTTTCGAGAACTTGGCGCGGTGACGATAAAGAGGTCGAATAGTGTGTAGGACTGTCAAAGCTGCAACTTGTGACAGGCCCATATGGTCGCCACCCCGATTTAGTATATTCAATAGTTATCAGTGTCAACCATCATAAATTAATGTGCAATAATAAGTATGTCTTCCGACCATTCATTCTCCTCATCATTGTATCACGATCACATTGCAATAGTTCTCATTAAAATACCATTACTACACCAAGTTTTATGCTAAAAATAAGGAATTGTATATATTTTGTCTTTGTGAAGACGAGGGAGAGACGAGCAGGTGCACAGTGTGTCTTGGGGCCTCACCCCACCCACGCTCGAACCACCTCTAGCTGGTCACGAGGGGAGGGGTCCAGCCAATGGCTTTGCTAGGTGTTACTGTGTTATAGTTATGTAGTAATTAAGAAATCATAAATGTGAACAAGTAAATGAACCATTTGATGTAACTGAATGTAAATAGCGACGAGAAATTAAGAAATGATATAATAAATACGGTTCTGGCCAGAATTGTTTTCCTCGAGAGGCGGGGCCATCGGGTGTAAGCTGACTCCTGATTGGCCCAAAACGAACCGGAGCTTGCTGGCCAAGTGACGGGGGGTTTTGGCGCAAATCAGGAGAGAAGCGAGCTGGCGTCGGTCCGGGACGGACGTGATCAAGCGAGAGGGTCGTCGGCGAGTCGCGGCGACGGTAGGGCAGGGTGCCACCGTCAGGCGTCGAAGCTAAGCGTTAAGACGCTCAGTATTGTGGGCCGAGGCGCCATCATCGTCGTTGTTTTGGGCGTCGGGACGCCATTAAGAGTTCGCCGAGTCACAAAGTACGTCGGGCCGAGACACCTCTGGTTAGTAATTGGAGAGAGACAGTGATTGCGAGGCATTTAATATTCTAATTAGTTGTCGGGGCTCCGTGCGCGCGACTGTATTGCTTAAGAGCCATACCGACAAATCGACATCAGTATCGGTCCGCCCCGAGAAGACAGCGACGACGTACTACCCGGACAAAAAGACTTGCAACTTTTCATTATCTAGTATCATAGTATCCAGAACTTGCACACAGCAACAATAGACGACCAAACACCCGCAGAAACAGTTTAAAAATAATAAATTTATTAAATGACAAGAAAACGAACGTCGTAAACTAATTACCAAGCTTATACACTACAGCCACATCCGTGTGCGGTAGGGATACAGGACGGTATTGAACGTCAATCAGCTGTGCGACAGTTGTTAGTTTTGTGTTACTTTAAGGTTCAACGTTGAAATAGTATTTCAAGAAGTATTTTATTTTTGTAAAGACAATATTTGAATAGCTGTATACAGGACTACAATACTTTTTTAAGCCTGTTTAAAAGTTGGAAGCATTTCAACGTGTTTTATTAAAAAGTAACAATTGGACGCAGTTATGCAAAAAGGAACCAACCAACAGTTTACTGTAACTGACATAGTCAAGGTCAAATTTTATTGTGTATATCGAAACCTTGTATGATCGACTTTTTGTGGGCTCTTATTATTTTTCATGTATTACGATTTAATGCTTGTCCCTTTTCTAGGATATATTCTGACTTCCTACATGGTATGATTATCTTAAAATAAATAGTTTTGTAGGTAGGTTTCTTTGTGCATAATAACGTCGAGCGTAGCTGGTAGTTGCACATCCTCCACTTTTGAAATATGACTGTCTACAAGTGTTTGACGACTGGGGTGAGCACTCGGGCAACAGTGTAGTAGTGGGAAGTGTGTCATTATAAATATAGGATGATTCAGGACGAAGTGTGTTAATTTTGTGTGATAGTGTATGAGAACGTAAGCCGAAGATTTGAGAATGGTTATTGGTATATATTAGCGGGATTGTAACAAACTCTATTGCTAGTAGTAAATATTTACTGTTGTGTATGTGGTTATTCTGATTGCAACATGGCCTTAATAGCAGACATAGGCCTTACCCTTAACAGGATCAAATTGGTATCGTACTTTACGTTCAAAAGTTTTGGGAACACATTGCCTACTTTTCGTTCCTGTTGGATCAAACATTTTGGTCAGAATAGCGGAAGATAGTCCAACGTGATGGTCTAAAAGATTAGGCGGCTGTAATATTATTTATGTGTTAATTTTAACAAGCTGTGTAGTACAAATGACGTGCAGCAAACTGCAGGCACGAGTAGTACCAATCTGTGATGCGCACATTGCCATAGACGTTGCCTCAGTGCGTCACAGCAAGTGAAGCAAGACTTCCTCTAAACATTCTGATCACGAACTTTGTCCAAGTGCTGCCCCCGTCACGCGCATTGCGTCAGACGTATGCGTGTCTTGCTGCCATTGTTCGAGCTCGTCGCTGTACTGTCCCTCCGCCCCAGACTTCGCATGTATATTTAGTTTAATGCTTTATATTTATCACTTCTTTAGTTTTTCACGTAGCAGTATTTGCGTGATTCGAGAAACCTTGGCCGGAAGTGAAGTCAAAGAGTCGTACTAACGTGGATTACTCCTCGAATGTTTTAAAACTGAAATATGCTTGTAGAATTCTTTAAAGTACTGTTTTAAATCTATTTAGTATATAATACTCTTGTGGTAATGAACACTTCCTGTACCACGAATCGAAAGTCTTAGGTGTACATGGCACAAGTGGACTTGGCCTCCTACCCGTCTTTTTAAACTGTAAATACGGATTCGCACCTGCGTATGTGCAGTGCTGTATTAAAACTACTAGGCCGCTAATAATCACTTCAGTTTGTCTAACTCTGTCGTTAATAGTGTGCTATATTTTACCCACACGGTACACGGTAAAATACGCCTTGTAAAATTGTTTGCCAGGAATTGCTCACGCTATTTACCATTTCTTTCTTTACTCAACTTTCTACTTGCTACAAGCAAACCTGCGAGTTCAGGGTCATGTTTTCGTTGCTGAGTTTCAGTGCAATATTTCATCTGTGGTCAGTCGGAAAATATGGTAACAGCAAGAGACATTGTTTCAACTTTTAAGTGCATATGTTTTCAGAAACAAAGCAGGAAAGAAGTATTCAGAAAATCAACTCACTGTATCAAATACTTACTGTATGTATTGAAAAATCATGTGTATATATTGTTATAAACATAAACTGTCACAATAAAAATTTAATATACACAGCATTTGGGCGACAACTAGCACAGCAGAGAAACTTGTAGTGAACCTAGGGTATCGCTTAACGTTGTGAAATTATTGAATCCCTATGCAAAATGGGATATTAAACAGCATACAAACTATGTTGTACAGTAATGGTAACTACCCCTGAAAATCGATTTTTTTAAAATGGTTTAAGGAAATTAATAAAATCTACGTAATATGAAAGAGCAAGTCTGATTATGATGTTGTTAATTAAAGCAAGTTGTGAAGTGCTATCATCCCATAAATCAATAATAAAACGTTTTAGGTGACATTGGCGCAGACGTCTGTGCACGTGAGTCCCTTAGTACTGCCTAGACTATAAGCCGATCCGCAGCATGACGATAAGCACCGATAAATGAAGTGGTAGGCTGCTTACACGCAAACCTAAAAACATTGGTTACTGGGTTCCGAGTGCAGAGGCCTTTCACTCTCCACTTCAATGCCTTTGTTTTTCTTGCTTATTTGTGTTCTACGAACGAAAATCACAAAAGTACCTTACTGAAGGTAAATCAGTAAATCAATTACACGTACCGTACTGTACAGATATAACAACCGAACTATACGAACGTCGAACCATGTCATGGAATCGAGAAAGCTAATATTTAATTTTGGGGATAGTTTCATAATTACTCTCGAGTTTTTCCTCTGTTGCATAGTCAGACAAATATGTCCAAGATGAGTACTTTTGAATTTGTTGTTCTTTTGCGGCAGTGTGTGCCAAAAATGAATTTATGTACGTTCTGATAGTGTAGTTAGTACAGTTGTAATTCAAGTGGTAATTCTCAGCCGACATCAGCGGTTTCAAATTAAGCAAAAGTGCTATACTTGTGATGGTTTCATGCAACGTATTTCTCAGTAATAATACAGTTATCTACAGTTATCTTGTGTTTTAGCTTACTTTCTTTAGGGACGATAGGCTTATGAGATAAACGCGTCTATCTGTACGTATGTTCACCAGGAATAACTTTTGAACCCGTAGACCGAAGTTCATCAACCGTAAAGTCGCCTATGTATGTATTTTGTTCTGTGGCAACGATTTAATATACACATATGTATATTTATTACGCTCTTTACTGACCGTGAACAACATGATCGATTCAAACCTAATATTACTATTTTGTATTTTGTTTTATAATCATCGAAAGTGAGATTGTTAGGTCCACGGGTTTAGAAGGTAGCACGACGTGGAATAAGTTTTTGTCATATTTCGAGAACTACGAAATTGATTACAATTCTATTTATTTATAGACTCGTCGTGACTTTGATTTTTGTACGGGTTAATGATTTAGATGTGAACACCATTCGTCCAAGCTAGGGTATATTGTTGTATTTCCGCCATTTTGGGAGACAGCACATGCTGAAATGATACATATTTTTTCATGTTTCGAGAACTAATTCGCCGATTGAAGCAAATTGTGTGTTGTGACTGTCCGTCATTAAAAATTTTTTGTTAGTAGGATGTAGGCATCTTGTATTTCTGAAAATAGCACGACATGAATTAATAAAGACCGTTTGCTTGTTTTAACTTCTTCTAGACAGATTGTACACACAATTTATACTTTTACAGTTTATCATTCAAAATAAGGGTTATTTTTTACCATTATTATAGATAGCTCATTTGTTGTGCTGTAATTTTTTTTTTTTTTTACTTTTATTGTATAAACATATTAACTTTAAAAAAAATGTCACGTTTACGAATTTCTTTACAAATTTAAAAAGGGTCATTTGAGATATATAACTAGCAAAAATAAAATCCCTTTTCACGTAATTTCCAGTAGAAAACATAAAATCCTTTTCACGTAATTTCCAGTAGAAAACATAAAATCCTTTTCACGTAATTTCCAGTAGAAAACATAAAATCCCTTTTCACGTAATTTCCAGTAGAAAACATAATATTTAATTTAGTAACGATAAACGCACAGTTAGAAAGTATTTATATTTCAAATTGAGCTGTGTTTCTGTGGTGAACATATTACACTGCAACTATATTTTGTAGGGCACTTTTCAGATTGTGTTTAGACAAATCGTTTCCATTTACATTACAAGTTGAGTGAATATCTATGTTGTACGCTTTTACTTATGTACAGGTTATTAATGTTTATTTACTTCAATTTTAAGAACGTGGACGTGTAGAGGTATGAATATTTCCTCACATGATATACTCCAGAGCTTGCAGGTAATAAAATTACATATCGAATGTCATATCGGGTCTATGATTTAATTAAAAGAAAAGCAAGGGTAATATTAATTAAAAATTATTTTTATGAATTAAATATGTTGCAAAAACTAGGAAGACAAAATATAACAACATTGAGAGGATACCTTCACTTTAATTTTAAATGTCACACTTAAACAGTAGTGATAGATAGTAATGAACCTAAGGAATTGACATCAAGAAGGGTTTTATCAACCTTGCCACCTGAAATAATAACAGATTAATTGTTGGCGATTTTCTCTTGCTCGCTTGTGGAGCAGTCTTCCACGAGGTTAGATTTTGTATGCACACCGATAGCCGAGAACCAAACGCCGGGGTACCGAAAATGTGAATTGTAAATGCAGTGAATCGTGACTTGAAAGAATATTAATGTGGGAGAACGAAGTTAGATATACGAGCTTGTATTTTTAACAGGTCGTTTAGCTGGACTGATGCATATGAATTGTTCCTTGTATAGAATCATTCTTCCTCTCAAGTCAGCTGATGTTTGTGAAACAGCTGATAGCACCATTGTAGCTGCACGCATATCTCTTCCCCGCTCTCAGACATCTATAGATGGTTGGTTGCCAGTTATAGCAGGTATTGTATGTTATCCTGCCGAATGTGTAACTCTTGCGCCGTTTTATTGCTTTAAAGACGCAGTAAAACACATTACCTCGATGCAACATTTTCAGGCGAACATTTTTTGATAAATACGTTTCGTCATGTAACTCGACGTAGTGCATATAATTTTCCTGGTAGAGACCTTAGACACAGCATTAATTTAATAAAAAATCCTTTATTAATCCCATAGCAATAAGACTTAGGGATACGATAAATTGTTGACATCGGTACTGAATGCCTTATTGTTGATAAAGGTTGTTTTGTAATTTCAAATTACTGTTCAGTTCACCTTCTCGTGCAAGAGAGTGTGAAACGATGGTTTTGAGAAGACTCTCGTGATTGCTGCAATGATGTAAGCGTTATAGGCAGCACAAGATTATTCGCTTATGTTTTGTCGGTGGGCCTAGTCGTGGTTGGCTATAGGTATCCTTGTGGCTGCCCCTGACATACAAATTCACCTTGACTGACTTGATAGGCGGACGAGGTCTATCTGAAGGTCACTGATCCGGCACAAAGCTTTGTCCAGATAAGACAAGTAAGCTGTCTGGTGCAGTTCGAGTAATTGTACTGTGGTCGTCGTATCGTAATATGTTTTGTTGTTCGTACATGAATTTTTAACATTCAGCCATAAATCGGTATTAAATATAGGCTATATTTTTTAATCCCATAGCGATGACGTGGAGTTTGTAATGGACATTATCCTGGGTGTTTCTACTTCGGTCTTTAGGGTCAGCCTATACCGCCGTGGGCTTATCTGGACCGCCAGATATAGTTGATGGGAATTTGTGAGTTTTATTTTCGTACTTCAGAGACACGCTTCTGAAATAAATACCGGTAAGGAGGGAACATTTAAGTAGCTTGCTAGCAAATTAAGAGGCCTGAGGCCTATGTACCGGATGTAAATTTCTACGTTTGTCGCGCAGAGTCAGGCGGGCGATAAGATTCAGCTTGTCACGCTCGACAGTAACTGCTTCGCTTTTATTCGCTGCGCGCCAGACTTGCGTGCAGTGCTTTCGCTTTACGTTTTTTTCTGTGGGAATTTAACCAATGACTCTATAATTTTATTTGCGGGAAATTTGAAGTAAAGTCAAGTGCATGTTTCTATTGTTGTTTGTACTTGGAGCTGTTCAAAAAAGGGGGGAGGGAGGGTTTTGTTTTAGGCATTTTGAGGGGCCCCAAAATCATGTTTCTAATAAGCGTGCCGTGTTTTTAAAATGATAGAAACGTAGTTTCAAGTGCGTGTTCTTTTCGTAGATAAACGTCTTGTGAACAAGTTTAGCTGCTTTGTTTTTGGACAAGAATAAACTACGTAATCCGCTTAGCTCTCTACTACTTCCTGTTACATGTATTATTTCGTAAGTTCTTGTTTAGTGTTCAGCCACTAAAGTTTACGAGTATATTTAATTAAAAATTCTTCGATCAATAGTAGAATACTTTTTTCGCGAAAATCCTTATTCATTTTTGAAATATTGCCTATACCTACTAATTTCTAAAAATGTATTCACGATTTTTTTTTTAAAATCTAACTTACAAGAACGTAAGAAAAGGTCCACTGTGTTATCACGTATCTCACAAATCTATCGTAAACCAAAATTAAATGAAGACAGGTGTATCAGTCCTATATAAAATATCGCCTTTAAACTTTTCTTTTAATTCGGCACATTATAGCTTGGTGATAAGACATATTGGTGAGAGTATATGTGAGGACGGACGACGTTTTTAAAACGTGCAGGGTCTTCGTTGTCATCTTCATAGGTAGGACGGTTAACTCCATACTTAAATAGTTTACAATTGGGGTTTATAACCGTAGTGAATTTGCTTCTGTCCCATTTAACTGTAGTAGTATAATGGTAAAGCCTTTTATGTTTTTTTTTTAATTGTATTCTAACTGCACTTAAGAAATAAGTGCAGTATGTGTTAATACATATTGTATCACACAAACACCTAAAACAATACTCTAGTGCCCTCACAATTTTTTTATTGGTTCATAACACACCAGTACTAATCTAAATGTTATGTTTTCTACTAGTGAAGAAGCAATACTAAATAGTGATTTTTTGTGTGAAAAGCTTGATACGTGTTTTTTACTTCGAGCAGCGTAGCATAAATCAATACACTTCACGCACCTACTGAATATGCCGTGTGCTAAACTGAACATCATCTGCCGTCGTGTAACTCAGGAATATCCGTGACAGCTTACATATCAACGTACGTACTGGTTGTTACAAGCAGTAAAAAAAACTGCTCTGGGTTCAAACGTACGAGCCTAACTTCAACTTGTGCCGGTGGCGAGAGCAAGAGGAGCGCCTGTCACAGTTTTGTGAAGGTTATTCTAAATTCACTCCCGAATATTGGCAGGAACCCAGAACACGTGCGAGGCTGGCCTCTTTCCATTCCCGCACTGTAGGTCATTGGCGTTGTTGCATAATGTCCTTGCATCGACTTCAAGGTTGTCTGACTTGTCAGCTGCTTATCTCCCCGGCGGGCGTTGGCGATGCGAGATGGTACGAGATGGCAAACTAAATAAGCCTACTGAGTGCGTTTATAACTGTACGAATTTAGGTTTTTACATTACTGATAAAAGGGGGTGGGGTGTCAGTGGCTTATATTTTCGTCAGTTATCATAGATCCAGCTAATATAATAATGCTGGTAAACAGAAAATGTTTTATTATAGTACAGAATGTAACTTTAAACTGAGTGGTGGATTTAAGGGGGGGGGGGGGAGGCTACCGGGCTGAAGGGCCCTCCACCCAAATCGTGTTCAACATTAATTAGCCAAAGTATGTCTAGCCGCCTCAAGGAAACTGGAGTTTTGTTCTATGATGATCCAAGTACATTTAATGTGTTCTACTTGTATGTTTGTTATTTGTAATGTTCCGTAACAGTAAACCACTCTTTTGAGATGACTGGTATTTTTCACAATCCGTAAAGTCACATAAGCCACCCCCCCAAAATACGTTTCTAAATCCGCCACTAGCTTACCTACACATATAAGAAAGTTGAAAACTTCAGTTTCTTAGGGAGGTAAATTTATTTCCCTACCAGATAAGAGGAACAATTTTAATTATATAAGCTAGGAGAACCAATTCACGAGAGAAGAAACTGTGGTTAATACACAATCCCGATAGCCACGATTTTACTTTTTTCGAGGTTGTCGTTTCTTTCAACGTGTCGTGTTCTCTCTGTGAACACCGAACACCGGGAAAATTTAGTGCCGCTTTCAGCTCTCTCCGACCATCTCTTATAATATACACTGTTCCATCACTGTCGCAATTTACGAACGTATAGCACCACTACTAATAACTAACAATTATTAATGTCGTGGCTCACTCATATTTACATGTGCCCTCTTTTGATGTACGTCCTTTTTTTAGTTAAAAGAAATCCGTTTATTGGTTTGGAATTCACAGGCGGCTTAGCATCCACATGGCGGTTTAGTTTGCATCAATTTCATAGAAGGGATCGCGGTGGCCGAATGGTCAGACCATTCACCTTCCACCAAGACGATCTGGGTTCGATTCCCAGCGGGATCGTTCCCCGGATTTTCGCATGTGGGAATCGTGCCGGATGATGCCGCTGGTCGGCGGGTTTTCTCGGGGATATCATATTTACCCGCCCCTCCATCCCGGCGCTGCTCCGTACTCGCCTCAAGTCTTCCCTCTCCAACGCTAAAGATCTCGATGTTGAGCGCTGACCAAAATCTCCCACTGTCACATACAAAAATTCCATGTTTGATTTGGTTGAGCTTCTGTTAACTTTCTTATTGATTTTAAGAGTAGCACTTTTTCTCTACTCTGGTGTAATTGTAGTCGTGTTACAATACAAAGCCGAAGTTCGGTGGTACTAAAATGTGTCTGTGGGTAAAGGGAAAATTACACATAATCACATTAAAAAGGTTTAGATTGTGATGAAGGTCATGGCTCCCTCCGGAACTAAGTCTAGACTGTGTGCGCATTTGTCATTAGTGTTACCATCAACATTGTATTTTTATCCATATGGTGGTAGTAGTAGTAACGTATTTTTTCTACTACATATGGGGCAAGAATGGCACAAGAGAAATTCATACTAACGTAGCCCTGACTCTTTCGAGGGTTGGGTTCCTTCCCTGACGACCATCCCCACTGTAGGTTGTCTCTAAAATGTAGGGGCCTCATATTCATTTAAATGAATTTGTATTTTGAATGAAAATATGTTATTAATTTATTGCAAAATTGTCACATTTTTGTATGTTTCAGTTTTCCTCAAGTAAAAAAAAATACCCCTTGACTCCCTACTCTACATTCTCTTACTATATATTCTATGAACATTGCATGTTCCTAAATGAGCCTGCCAAAATGTAAACTTATAGAACTATGAGTGGTTACAAGCCACTGTGGTTTGTCGCTAATCTAATGTATCTCAAGATTGACCAGCAACAGATGTTCCTTGTGTAGGGCAGTAAGCTGTGCTTAACCAGTGGTGCAGTGAGGGATGGGAATTGGATGTGGA
>PNEQ01092476.1:0-17825 GCA_003012365.1 Medauroidea extradentata
CGAGGACTCACCACTCAGGTGACTGCACCAGGAACGTGGGGCTACATTGCATGTAAGTCACACAACAATGTGGAGGCTACTCTATCAGCAGCTCGGCTCCTGTGCCCTTACTTTCATCAACGCGTGCAGGTTCTCGCGCCTGCCGATCGCCCAGCTCGACTGATATTCTGCCAGTGGTTCAGTCGACAAACTGGAATGGCTTCCTTCGCGTCGTCAATTTTGTTTACAGGTGAAACCGCCTTTGGGAGGGATGGCATAATTTTTACTTCCACAACAACCATCAGTTTGCAGATGACAATTCACATGCGACCATGAGTGGTCGACATCAGCAACAATTTCGTATAAATGTGTGGGCCGCAATTACGTGCGATTGTCTAGGGGCCCGTGTTATGCCCCCCGTAAAGAGTGAAGTGTACAGGGACTTTCTCGCCAATGTTTGCCAAAACTGTTAGAGGACATGCCTTTGTCTGTACGCAGAAGTAAGTGGTCCATGCATGACGGTGCTCCAGCACATTTTAGTCGACCTTCCGCAATGTGTTGGGCGCTAAATTTGATCACACGTGGATTGATATCGGGCCTTGTTTACTCTCCTCACGCTTATCCGACCTGAAACCATTAGACTTTTATTTGTGATGAATGTGAAGAATCTTGTGTGTAGCTCTGATATAACATGCAGAGGTGTTACATCATCGGATTTTTGAAGCATGTGAAATAATTCGTGGTCAACCAGGCACTATTGGACATGTCCGTGCTTGTGTAGCTGCAAGGGGTGGCCATTTTCAACATGTATTGCTATGTTTGGCAACATCTCTGAGCAGCGTTGCGTCAAACATAAAGAGTACAAATGAGTGTCACGGGATGGTCAATGACTAATAAACATGAACACCGGAATGATTTAAAGACTTGCATTTGGTGAAACCTTTCCGAGCTATCTCCTTGAGGGCAGGACAGGTATGAAATATGTCTTTGAAACTACTTTTTATCCGCTTTTTATTGATTGTCACATCCATAAATGTTGATAGACCACCGGTACATTTCGCAACACAAGTCTCGCAACCCTTAGTTGTCCGAAATCACGTAATTTTTAAAGTTCAACATCCCATAGCCCGTGCGTCTGTGTGAAATTGACAAACAAATGCCCTAAATAAAGAACTGTTATGCAAAAAATGACACCGACACTCCATTTGTGATTCTGAAGTGAAACATTTTAACATATATATATTTTTTTCTTTGCCTATCTGTTTATCTGTCGTGCATTGTACAAAAATATATTACGTTACGTTTTCACATTTACGTTATTATTAATTTTTAGAAAAGATGTACAAAATCAGAAATAAAATCATCTCATTCCTTGAAAACTTAGCAATGTAAGGTTAAAACACGAGTCGGCTTTTCTTCAACGTTACAGTAGATTCCAGTTTTTAGAATAGAAAATATTTGTTTTCATGACTTTTTAGTATTTTAATGGAGTTTTAACCCATCCTTTTGCATTTTGTGGGTTTGCATCCAAACCCAACTTGTTTTTGGATTGTACTTTGTCGTTTAATAATGCTGTAGTTCTGTATTTTGCACCTAAACTACAGAGCATAGGTCATACACAATACTGCGTACATGTGAGTTTTCGTTGTTGTGTGCACTGCATTCTCGATGATAAGACATTCACCTCCAGCAACGTGATTCTAACTCGTGATACCATCATTTATATTTGTTTCTGGGACTCTATCGCTGCAGCTTCATTTGTGATTTGAAAGAAAACGTTGGATCGTAAACAGCTGCTGCAAGAGCACTTTTTTGTTTGGGAACGTTAGTCAACAAACCATGTTGAATTCTGCAAAATAAATCCAGACAGTAAAAATGTTGTATGCAATTACAGGGTAGTCACCCTGCTATTTTCATAGCGATGGACGGTATAATCCAGCATTTGTTGTTGGATTGGATATCCCAATAGCATTAAGCTATGCTGAGAATATTGTTTTTATGACAATTTGTTTCGCATATTTTGGTAAATTACAGTTTAAAATTTCATATTTAAATGCTCAGTACTCCCTTAATGTTAAGTTTAGGTGGAAAGTGCGAAAAGCGTTCTTGCCTTATTTGTTCGTGAGAAACACGCACGCAGAATTTGTCCCTGTGTTTAGGAAACATCTTGTCTACGAAGACAGGCGAGTCGGAACAGTATGTGCCAGTTCTACGAGGTGATAGTATATGAAAATCTAAGTCTAAAATGTGTTTTAAATTTTCCCGTAATGTAAATTATAGTGGGTGTAATACTACATTGAATATCAAATGAATATTTTAATTTACATAAGTAAAATTTTAAAATCTTAGTAGGCACTCACAGTTTTGACACTATTCAGAGTGCCATTGCCTAATGCCAAGATATATTTTTTTTTAAATTAAAATACTTTTTAGATCTGACTTTCAGGGTATCATTGCTCCTAATGTAATTTAGTGTATGGTAAATATGCAAACACAATTTAGACTCGCATTTTGGTAAACAACAATTTCTCCTGCCTCGCCATGTATAATGATAGTATGTATGTATATACAATGTGTGTAGAGAGAGACGGGATTGTACAGTGCAAGTTACGGAGGATAAGCAGACAGCATGCTGGCTGCTAGCACGTCTGTCTCTTCACACTCGCTATATACGACCGAGTGGTGTGAGCGTCTAGCTGGCAGGAGATGGTAACAGCTTGCACAGTCACCCTCGCCCTCCTCTTCCTCTACAATCCTTTACGACCTGCTTGGCCACCCTCGCAAACTTCTCCATTGCGCCGCGTGGCTGAGCAGAATTTACACTTGCCGCCGCCTCCCGGAGGTGATGTTGCCAACAATTCCCTCTTCGCTACGCCTTCCTTGCTCCCACTCCAGTATGCCGCTGCCCTCGCCTTGCTCCCACTCGAGTATGTCGCGGCATATTTCATGTCAACCAGTCCGTGCGAACATCTCGAGTCCCGTCTCCACTCAGCGCACACTCGACAGCAATCATCTGCGTGCCTTGTAAGCTTCTGCTAACTTGCAACCATCTACGATGCATCTAGCTATCTTCCAAGTTGCACTCTAATACACGTTCCTTAAACCCAACAAAACAGTTCATTTGAGGCTGTTTAATTCGCAGTAAATAACTACTAGTTGTCAGAAAATGAAACCAACGAATGCTTGCATTTTTATATTTTCCATGCTTACGAAATATTTTCCTTACATGCAAGAAAATGTTTTTAAACATAATGCTGGCATTTCAAAACACTGCAACTATTTTAACCGTAAAACGTAATGTTAAACTATTTTACAGGAACATATATTTTGTTATTATTACTCCATATGCGAAATAAATTTTTCATCGTGGCAGAGCTTTGTTGCAAATATATTATTTTTAAACAAACATTTCCTTACGGGAATAAATTGTCGCTGTTACAGACAAAAAAGTGTTTTAGAAGTGTGTTGGACATTTGTCACAAATTGCTACGGCTTCAATTATTTCTTATCCCATGATTGGTGACAACAGTAATTCACGTAAGTAACGTTCTTCTTACAGACAACAGAGCAACAGCAGTGAAATAAAGCTGCTCAGAGGACGATGGGATCTGAGGTAGCAGGCAGAAGAAGACGTTTTCCGGCGGTCACATTGGATAACGTCGTGGCCGCCATATTGCATTCAAAAGTCCTTGACCTCAACGTCACCATTAGTAAAAAAATGCAAAGTTGCGAAAAGTGCGAAAATATCTCAATGAAAGCTTTAAAAATAATTTCTGTCGTCTTGAATATAAAATATTTCGGACATGTTATCAGATTACAGGAGTAAGAAATTCTAGAACTCATCATTTGAGGGAAAATTGAGGGGAAAAGTAGACGAAGAACAGATAGAATTCAGAACATGAAATACTGGACCGATATACTCTTGGTTCAGAATCTCATTCAGGATACATGACGACATATATTGTAGCTGCCGCAGATGATTGTCTATGCTCTTGCTGAGTATGATACTCCGAGCAAGAACATCTTATACACCACTTCTATCAGCTATCTTGAGTAGATAGGTTTCGTTCCTACTGGACAAGGCTGCAGGCTGGGCTGCCGGGGTGCCGCGGCCGCCATCTTGGATGACATCACCACCTTCATCTTGGATTGTGTCATCGCCGCCATCTTGTTTCTGCAGGCCATCTTGTTTCCGGTCGCCATATTGGATTGCAGTATTTCCGCCTACCATCCTGGATTTTCATTTTCTCCTGCTCTCGCATTCAACTTGTAATTTTTGCTGCTCTCTCATTCCACTAGTAATATTTTCCTGTTCTTTCATTCTACCAAATCGTCTGCTGTAGGCAGCCATTTTAGTCACCATCTTGCTACAACATATCAGCTATCATGGTATGTCAAATCCACCATCATGTTTTTCATTTTCTCCTGATCTCTCATTCCACTCATGCTTTCCTCCTGCTCTCTCATTCATCAGCTCCCCAGCTACAAGCCTCGTCTCTCATTCCACCTCCTACCCTCCTCACCTCCCTTAACTTCCCACCCCCAGCCTCTTCTTGTATCCAATTGTGCATCACCTTGGTAGGGGATGTCGTAGTCGGCAGACATGTTTGTTTCCTATTTACTCACTTGAATCGACTCCACCAGACTGCATGAGTGTTTAAGGATGGCATGTAATGTACCAAAGACAGGACTTTCACCCCTATCATCAATATTATTTTATTTTTTATGCATGTCTCCAGGCAGTGAGATAGACAAGTCTTGACAGGTATGATACTTCGTTGCTGTAGCATCACTATCATGAAATTCAATCATAATTATTTTATTTTTAACCTTGTATAATAATTAATTATAGTGTAATACTTTGTATATAGTATGATATGTAAATATTGATAGAGTGTAAAAGGACTGTTGCATCTGAGGCTCTTTAAAAAAAGTTAAGATAGGTTTATAAAAATGCATCACAGATACACAAAATAAACTTCCAAAAACTAATTTACTAACACTAATTTACTAACACTAATATTTACATTGATATTTACATTCCTCTACGTACCCAATCATGAAAACAATACAAGTTTTGCAACAAACAGTCTCGCATCTGCAGCATTTCTCCTCGCAGCCTTCGCACTTCTTCTAGAACACTACAATTAATATTACACAAATGGCGAGTGTTGTGGGCCATCATCTTTATATCTTTCCTGAACACATATACCATACCTCCACATGTAGCTCACATAATGTCACTTCCTCCTCCTCTTCCTGTTCACCATCATTGTACACTTTGTCCAGGTCCTTGGTTCGTACGATGGATGAGCCCATTGTCGAACACAGAGCGTGCTCATTGCCTTCATCCTGAAGAGGCAGAACCTCGACCTTGGAGACACCTGGACATGGTAGCCCTGCAGCGTTGTCCTCGTCATCGCTCCACAGCAATGGCAGAGATGGATGCACTGGTGTAGCTGATCTACGAATTGGCGACGTACTTCGGTCGCGCATAATAAGAATGTGTGGTGGTGCTGGAGTATATGCCTCCGTGTGCGACGAATTATATCATCACCACAGAACACTTCCTTCTCACTCTACAAGGCAATATGAACTGGTAGAGGTGTACACACCGGCCAGCCTCCATGTACACATCCTCTCTTCGCACGTCGGATGGGTCTCTACGCGCGCATGGAGCATGACTCAGCAAGATCTGCGGCCGCACACGGGAGCTTAATGACCTAGGCCTTTAGACACCTAGACAGCCCAGCTCCTCCCAAGGTTGAAACTGCACGCCTTACCCCGACCAGCTCATCGCCTCGCGTTCCAACAAGCTCAAAGTTTGTGTGTGCTGACATCACAGACTGCCTTCCAGGCACCCCAGTAGCAGTTCCAACTATTCCCAACAAAAGAACTTTTGCTAGTAAATAATAACACAGAAATTCAGATGTAAACAAATATATTTATATATTCCTTCAAATATGAGAATTCACATTATTTATACGTAATGTCTGATTGACGGATCCAACTGTAGTGGCTTGCATCGAACACCAGCCATCGCACAAGAACCTTATTACCTTTCTTCTTCAGTACCTTCTCGACCAAACACGTGTTCGGATACTTGATAACTTGAATTTCTTCGCCGTAGAAACCTCCTCGAATAGCTTTACCTTCCACATCTTCTAGGTAGCTGGTCCTTGGTTCGTAGTGACGAATCTGGACCATTTTAAATATTTCAGTGTTCCAGTTTTGTAAATATTCCCTTCATTTGCGATATCCTTACACAATCTCCAATATTTGCTGTAGGCTTATGCAGGTCAGGTTTCTTTTCATTTTTATACACAGTTTTGTAGTAATGATTTGTCCTTGACATCTGTAGGCTTTGTGTTCGTGGTCCGATGCACTTTATGATTATATTTTTACACAAGCTTCTGCAATATATCCATCCGATTGTAGCTTTCTTGTGCTGAAATTTTTTTCTAAATGTCATTCTTCAGAGTAAGATTAAAGTGTTCACGATACTAGCCTTAAGATCACTAGGTAGATCAATGGGTTATTTTATGTTTTGACATCAGTGCTCGAAATGATGAGTTGTAGAATTCTTTGCAGAGATCAGTATGTAAATTCTTGCTTGGACCTTCATCTTGCCAAACAATGTTCACCGCATTTGTTATATCCTCACCACTATTAGTTTTTATGGTCACAGCCCACGAATATTTACTGCAGCCATCAAGAACAGTCAGCATGTACTTGTAAACTTTATTCTTGCAAGCATAAGAAATCATTTCAACCGAGTCTGCTTGATACAAGTCCTTCAAAGCAAACAGCCACACTATACATAGAGACCAGTTTCACCTTGCAGGCTTGTGAAGTTCGCAAGCAGTCTTTTGGTGTCTCGTTCTATGTAATCATCTATACATAATTCTTCGATGATGCTAGATATTTCACTTGCATGACAATTATTCTCAGTCTGCTGAGAGGCAACTAGTACACATTTGTCTACAATTTCGTTAACGTCATTCCAGTAAACGCATTCTGGATGTCTCCCGTATTCCCTTTTCTTATGTAGATCGAGACCAGAACCTAGGAATTCTCCACACACATCTCTGCACTCTCTGCAACCATCTCCTCACACAACTATGCATGCTCCACACAAGACCATGCATGCTACATGCGCTCCACAATCTGCTCCTCATTCTTCTTCTCATGCTCCACACATAGCTCCACCCTCTCTGCATACCTCACACCATCCATCTACAAATTCTGTTTGCTCCAACCTCCTTGAGAGCCACCATATTTCATTTGTCATTAGTTTTGTTGTGTGGAAACTATGTTTCATTTATTTTACTCGTGCAGGCGACACCGAACTTGCAGTTGCTTTCGTCATGTATGCGTCGAGCACAGATTCTAGAGATCAGTTTATCGCAATACTTATATTCACACCTCGATGAGCGAGAAATCTTTCCTTTGCATGTTTTTATGTGTCTAACCAAGTTGTCACTGCGAGTAAACACATCATCGCAGCTATCACACAGTCAGGGGTGCCCATTCCCGCAGAAAGCATGGCGCACCCCCCCCCCCCCCGCCGCCATTAAAAAATGTTGTAAAGTTCCCATACAAAATTATTTTGCCGACACCCAGAGTTAAAAACGGGGGTTCCGGGGGAACTCCCCCGGAAAATTTTTGATATTTAGATGGAAAGTAGTGTTATTTAAGTACTTTTTGAATCTAAATAAAACCATACATACGGTAGAAATTGTAAAATTTTTAAATATATAATTTATTTCGGTGAACAACTTTCACAATGTTATCATTATCAATGCCGGAGCCTTGCACCCGTTCTTGTTTTTGCACCACTAATTATTGGGAGCCCCGGGGATGCCGCGCCGACTGCCAGTTCATGTAAGCACAACTCGCCTAACCACGAATTTGGCTATCTAACCATCTCGTCCTCTGCTTTACCACAGACTATTGGGTATCTACTGTGTATTAGTATTAAGTATGCAATATAAAAGAGAAAATATTTTAAAAATGTAGCACTAGTAAAATTTACCGTTTTCTGATTTCAGTAACACCGCACAGTATTTAATTTACTTTAAAATAGTGAGTTTTCAATGTCAGCCATTGCTATTTGGCATGTAAAAGAGATGCGTGATAATCATATTATTTTTCTTTGAACTCCCACCTCCACATTTCCTGCTCTAGCGCGCCAAACGTCCAACCGACAAATAAATACATCGAAACTAAAGCTAATGTAAAGCAGTTATTATTCATGCCCTCGCCCGACAGTACGGGACAGCAAACAACACAAAAAATATTTTTTCATACTTCTTACACCTTAATAGATTAAACGTTGTTAAGTGTTTTCCTAACTCAAAAAGTAACAGCATAGTCAAATTAAATACCAATAAGGATTTCCAGTCCAGGAGTTTGGGTTTGATCCCTGACGAATTCGTCACAATTTCAATATTTTTTTACCTGTTCCGAACGATCAATTTACGGCCGTACGAAAGAACAGCTGCATGGTACATAATATCTTTACTATGCCTACAAAAGTTGGGCCGAAAATAAAAGACGAAAAAGAAGTTACTGTAAAATTTTATTGATATTAATTAACAAGATTACATTACTTATTAATTTGTATAAATGGATTGGTGTGAACGATATCTTCCTGAAAACTAATATAAAACAATAGTTTCATTACAGATTTGTTAGCGTATTTATTCTAGGTGTTGTTGGGGCTAGGGAACACCCTCCCCCCTCCTTAAAATAATAGCACTCAGTGGTTTTTCGTTTTCTGTATTAAACCGTTTTATGCAAATTTTGGTTTTGGCATGCTTTTATACACAAACTATGAATACTAGAACATTTTCATTACTGTAAAAAATGTCACAAAGTATGCCTCGAAAACCAACAAAATCTCGTACAAAATGTCTCCTGAACTTTAAGCGATGTGGCAACAATGTGCGCCATAAGCCCTGTAATGCAATCTGTGAGTAAGACGAAATATGGCATGCATTTTTTATTTTCGTAATCTTCTTTATTTATATACGAATTTAAGCGATGAGACTATAATTTTATGACGAAACCGGCTGTATAAATCATCAACTAATTTCGGTCGAGTGTTTCATTATGCTGCTCCTGTGTAAAAACCTCTGTTAAAGATGTAAACCCAGCAACCAATGGTAATCGTCCAGCACGATTGCCACGTGTGAAGGTCTTGGGGATCAAACGCTGATTGTCTTCGCTGTACCCGCTACACCAACCCAGTCGCCGGAAAATATTCAGAGAAAAATGTTATCGTCATTTGTACAGCCGAGTGCTGATTTATGATCTTGTTAATTAACTCACCTCTCCTATTTTCTTTCCGATGTATTTACTTCATTTGAATACTGTCTTCTCGACCTATGGCTTCCCGCTATCACCATCGCAGATCTTAAACTGAATTATTTTGTATTTGACAACCAAATTTTTAGTTTTCTAGGCAATGTTCCGACCACTTTGAACAGTCTTACTATTCCATAGTACAATAGTTCTAAACACATGTATTAAAAAATTTTTTGTTGTTTTTGCATGGTTTAGTTCGCAAAAAAAATCGGCACTGATAACTCCCTTGAAATATTAAAACACTGTCGAAAAAACATGCATCCCCACAAGATATAGACATTTCCAAACAATCGACATTCACGCTTACATGAACTATACTTGACTGGAGGAAACCTCTCCAGACATACGTGAGGACTTGGCACAGTGCAGGCCATTTCTTGTAAAATAAGGGTATTGTCAATAACTCGGCCACATTCCTTGCAGAGAGAGAGAGCTTGCTCGTCGTTGTAGGTACTGTTAAACAGATGCGCGTCACGTTGGCAGGCGCGTTGGAGCGAAATTTTAAGTTGGGGGGGGGGGTGAGCAGACTCAGAAAAAATTGAATTTTAAGGTACAAAATGGTGCAATTTAGATGTTTCCGAACAGAAATATTGGGCATAAAGCAGCCATAATCACAACGAAATTTTTTTTCAAATAAAGTTACAAATGTGATACATATACCCCAAACCTTTGCGGAGGGGGCGGGGGGAACACATACTTTGCCCCGTACACAAATGAGTGAGGGGGACAAGCGCCCCTGCTGCCCCCGCAGCTCCGGCGACACTGCACCTGGTTACTTAGTCCTCCTTTCTCCCGAAAACCAACATCACCCCGCCTCCCTCCCACTTGACACAACACCCTCCCTTCCTCAAAGATAGGGAACAATCACCCTCCCCCCGGCAAGAGTCAAAACAGGAAAAGCAAAAACTTCCAACAACTTGTTTCATTTGTCTCCCATCCCAATCAGTCATTGCTATTTTCCCCACATTGAAGATAACACAGGTAAATCTTGTACGATTCACTAAACATACGTGACTTTGTTCATGGCGACGAGCATTCGAGTGTGAACTAAAAGTATTCCCACTGTAGCAACACAGTTTCGGCGAAGTACTCACCTGATTTCCAGAGAACACTCCCGGCTGAATGATAGCTGCTGACACTGATGATAAGTCTTCAATCTCTGTTACCATCTTCTTAACGTTAACTTCGATGAATCCCACGTACTAAGCTAGAAGCTGGACGGTAACGATGATGATGATGTTAACAGCACGGCTGATAGGCTGTAATCATATTATAATTCTGCTAGTCGTCGTTAGAGGCCCGTGGTGGCCGAATGGTGAGACAATTCGCCAACCCGGATCTTCGCATGCGTGCATCATGCCGGACTAAGCAGTTGATCGGCGGATTTTCTCCGAGATCTCCGGTTTTCCCGCTCTTTCATTCCAATGCTGCTCCATACGACATGTTGCCTTCACCAGTGCTAAATGACCTCGACGTTGAGCGCTCACCGAAATCTTTCACTCACTCACAAGTCACCGTTCAGGATGTGAAGTAATCGTTTCTTCGTCAAAATTATAACACATCAACCTACAGTAGTGTAAGATTACAGTTTCTTTATTGAACGAGTTTCGTTCATTTTCATTGAAATACGACATAATCCAAAGTGAGCTACGTCTTGTAAGCTGTTATAACTCAAATGTTCAAAACACTAATCACGGAGCACAGTCTTGTATACCTGTATCTTGCTGTAGGCGAGTTGATAACGTATCACTTAAACGGTTCTGCGAACATAAGATGGCTATTCATTTTGTACGGTTACGACAGCTTGGTTTAGTTTGTAGAAAGCTGCTGATGGTTTGAGATTTTTTATTTATCACTATACAGTTACATAATAAACTCGCCTGCGAGAGTTTAGAATTTTTTAGTAAGTCCCTTCCGATACTTAGTACTATTATATTACTACCACGTAGTCAGTAAAATGCTTAATGCATGTTACGAGGAAACATTTATTGTTATTAGTTCAGTCCCCGAGCCAGAATTTAATCCGAGTTCGGATTGTGATAACATAAAATAAGCAGGTAAAAATATTCACGGCTCAATCTCACATGTGTACACTACACTAATAAATTACGGAGGAGAGGTAATATTTCAGTAGTGAAGAGGAAACATCACCTCCAGTGAAGATGGAAAACATTCGCTTGTGTTCTCAGTATTTATGAAAAAAAAATCAGTATGTGAGCGTGAAGTTGGATAACTTCTAAATGTTATTCGTAGTACGTACCAGTGAGAAAACTACGACATCTGGATTGGACAAAGCAGCAACTTGAAAAGGCGCATGGGTTAGTATTTGAGATGGTGTGTTCTCTCTGTCTATATGTCGTCATTTAAGGCGACTGTAACCGTTACGTAGTTACGGTTTAACCGTGTGAGAATAGACGTCAATACCTTCCAGACACCAGTGCAACTAGTACGACAAGACATTTGCGTGTGGATATGCTGTATGGAGACAAGGAATAAGTTAATGTAATACAAACCAGTGTTGTACAGCATATTGATGTTGTAAGAGCTGTAGACTGTATGCACGTTTAGCATATAAGTACAGGTCACGATATTCTCCCTGGAAAGCAACAAGATTCGATGATGGAATGAACTTAGGAGAAAATTGAACCTACTACGAATGATGTGTTATTGATGAATCCATCATAAACTTCTGTTTCTAATGTTAACAGCCCGGAATATTATGTGAATGACTTCAAGCTGCGCATGTCGATTCTGTGACGTGAATGATAGTACGTGTTGACAAGGTAGGACAGGCGGTATGAGACGAAAAACATGTACGAATAAGGGCAGTTGACATTTTTTATGCTTGGGTGTTAAAAGTGCGGGCGCGAGTTAAGGGCGCGGTCTACCGCAATTTTCATCATCATTATTTTGTTTTGTATTTGTAACACATATTTTTTTCATATTTTAGACAGAAAATGTGACTAAATGTGGCTCTTATGAAATTTTTTTATCTCTCATAGTTTTGACGTAATGTCTTGTTAAAGTCATATTTTGCACGTTTCCGTTTTAACGACCACACTAAAACCAACTGATATACCAAACTAACAAAAATCACAGTGGATAAAGACATTGCAGGCTACAATGACATGCTAATAAAATTAAAGAATAAAAATTTTTTGAATTTTAAAAAAATGCTGAAACTGAAAATAAAAATTTTTAAAATTCAATATTTTTTTTAAACTACAAATAATTTTTATTCTTTAATTTTATGAGCATGTCATTGTAGCCTGCAATGTCTTTATCCACTGTGATTTTTTTTCATTTTGGTATATCAGTTGGTTTTAGTGTAGGCGTTAAAACGGAAACATGCCAAATATGACTTTAACAAGCCATTACGCCAAAACTATGAGAGATAAAAAATTCCATAAAAGCCAAATTTAGTCACATTTTGTTTCAAAAATAAAAAATAAAAAAATATGTGGTACAAATAAAAAATAAAATAATGATGATGATAATTGCGGTAGACCTCGCCCTTAAAGTGTTTTAATACGTCTATCAGTCAATAAAGAATATGACGAGATGATTACGACAAATACGTTAAATGTTGAGAAGCTAAAGAATCTACGGTTGTACATGTTACAGATACTTACAATAAAAATGGATACGTACTGAAGTGGTTGGCTTTCTGAGGTAGTCTGAAGACATATTTTGCAAATAACTCAGCAAAGACTTTTGAGCATGAAAGAAAATTGATTTCGATAACTTTGAGAAGAGTTAAGAAATATAATGTATGGATGGATTGCGATTACACTAAACCGGTACCATATTAAGACACACATTGCAGGAATGCAATCAGGACGATGAATGTACCCCTACATGACATTTATGAAATTGGATGGATAATATATGATTGTGTAAGGTTCTAGGTTAAGTAACTTTCCTATGACTACAACTCACTTCGGAAATAAAAACTGAACAGTATATGTTTGTTATTTCCTGTGACTAGTGGGACTGGTAGCAGTGGAGCGGCATGTTAGCTACATCATTGAATAAGTTATGATGAGATGTGTGCTCATGTTGAACAACTACGACTAGAATTGCGATAGCTTCACCTCTGTTGGCGACATCCTCGCCAGTGATGTCTACCACTACCGCCATAACAATGGCTATGACGGCGCATGGGACTTCCTTGTCAAAACTGACAATATATGTGGCTGGGTCGACGAAGCATGGATGATGCTTCTGTTACGAGGCCTTAGTGATCACGTTCGCATTGTGAAGACACGAAGTTGATGAGTGCAATAAACTAGTGTGTGAAGACTGAAAATATTTTCTTCAAGGGATGCGGTGTTTTTTTCTAATAGTTGATTATAGATTACATGAAAATAAATAGTGATGATTGGGGAAAGAAGAGTTTTAGTTTAGCTTGAGAGTTTGACGATAGTAATTATTACAATTTAAATAAATTTTTTGTAAAAAAATGTAAAGACAGGATTGAAAAAATTGTAATGTATGAAACTGAAATAGCTTATCTGGTATGGAAGCTGGCTGGTGACATGACATTTGCAGATGATTTTTGCATAGCAGCGAGCTGTCTTGTATACGTAAGTGCTCGCTAAGCAGAGAGAAAGTCATATCTGCGTATATGTACAGTAGAAGAGTGTGATGATAAGTTCAGACAGGCTCTGACAGGAATGTCGGAGAGTGAGGGTAGTGTTGGGGGGGGGGGGGCAATAGATGAGGTGGTTTGGGTGTTGGAGGTGTGGTGATGTAGCAGGGGTGGTGTGTTTAGCATAAGTAGTATGGATATCAAATGACACGAGAGTTTCTTCGATGGAGTCGTGTTGTCCGGACAGTGTACGCCATGTTGGAAAGTAGACGGAGAGTCTTGCATGTGTAAGTATCCAGAATAATTTATTATTTTTTTAACAAATGATTGATTTTATCGGAAATTTTAAGAAATTTGGTACGTTGGTAGAAGGGTGAGTGTAGTAAATGGAGTTCTGTAGGAAATAAAGTCAGTGTAGCTAAAACAAAAATATTAATCCCACAATTTTTAATAATTTACTGATATATTTTACTAGGAATCGATAGGATATAGTTGAGAAGGAACTGATGATGATGTAGTATTCTTTAATGACTTTTAAATAAATTTATACAATTATTTTAACAATATGTTTGTTTTAAATTATTTTTAAAAATATCGATTATTTTGAAATTTATGATCAATACGTAGTTTCAATCGATGGTCATTACTTCTCAGGGTCATCTAGCTGTTATGTGAAGACATAGATGTCATGAAGGTTTAGTGAGAATTGTAAAGGAAGTGTTGTTTAGACGAAGGATATGTAGTAGGTGTTAAAGTAGGGGAAAGCGTGGGGGGATTTCATCACGTGACTAACAAACACTGAAAATAAAGTACTTTCTGGGGATGGGAAGGGATAGTATATATACATGTGAAAAGTAGTGGGGAGAGTCAATGTTTCGTTGGAGCTCTTCCAGGTGAGAAGTGTCAGCGATTATTTAAATATTTTTATACTAAGGTTTTTAATTAAATAGTTTTGTATTAATATGTTTTAATACAAGAAGATTTTTATTCAAATTTCATTTATTAAATATGTGCGGTGTTTGGATGGAATGTAAAATCGAAACATAAATATTCGGAAGACCCAGAAGAAACAACAAGATGGTGTCCGGAAACAAGATGTAGGTAATGTTTTTCGGAATTTTTTGGAAATTCGTTGGAAATTCTAAAATTTTCGGAATTTAGTTTTTTTTTTTTTTAATTTTGAAATTTTTGAAAATTGTGAAAAATTTGGTAATGTGACAATCGGTGACCTTGAAGTCAAGGTCAAGGTCAGGTGAAAGGTCAAAGATATCCAACATGGCGGCCGGGGCCTTGACGTCACAACATGTTGGGGGGCTTCACACTCCGGTGAGGCTCCACACACCGAATCCTGCCCCAGAACCGGCCAAAACATATACTACTGTCCATCTAGAATCCATCCATTCGGATAACGTCCATCTGGTTACAATCCATATGAGTTCCATCCATCTGGTTTGAGACCATCTGGGTACTGTCCTCTTTTGTACCATCCATCTGGACACTGTCCATCTGGAAACATGCATTTGTCAATCTTGTGTAACATTTCTGGATGTTTATACAAATATGGCTCATGTTAAATGCCACGGTCTAGCTGTTATATAATTTTAGTACAGCTAATGAGTTTCTCTTCATTTTAAACTTAGGTGTATCGGGTAAAATTTTGAAAACATAGATTAAAACCACAGAAAATTAGAAAAATTAAATAAAAGTTATCTGCTTGCTGATGAAACACAATAAATCATTTAGAATAAAAGGTACTTATCTCACATCAATTATGAATTAGATGTTTACAGCTTCTCTTCCAGCTTACATGCCATTTTACTACTTTATAAATCCAGAATTCAATATTTCACAAAATTTTTTTATGTATTTTAATTTACTTCTTTTCCGAAAACTTCCAAACAATATACAATCATAGATTACCTCCACCAAAGAGAAATGTTTACATATCACTGTGATCTGAAATGAAGCTATGAAATAAGTAAATTTTTTAAACAAACTTTCAAATAATAAATAAAATTGAAATTATAGCTTTCAAATTACATCACATAAATATCTACGGCAAATTTTTAATTTACAAACGTTACAGAAAGCGCCGCTAAATTTCAATTATGGTTAGCTTGTTGCACAAAAGTGAAATTTAAAAACAGATGTTGCGTTAAAATTTAAAATTTCTTTGAAACCTACTCTAAATTACATAATATATTTGATATCATATTCAAAGTTATTATTTGTCCTGTAATATTTCCTTTTCACTTTTTTTTTAAATTGAAAACAATAAAACTAGACATTAGAAACAAAAAATTAAACACAGTAACACATGTGCACTCACTTGAAGTGTTGATGCTGGATCCAAAAAGCTGCCACTCTGTTGGCTGTCCTTGAAGGAGAGAAACCCAGCATTATTGAATGTTCTGCCTGAGGAACCTTGCACCCAGTATTTACAAGAAGATGAATGAGCACTCCGAGTAGTCATCCCCAGGAAGGTTGCGCTGTGAGACGATCTCCGATTTCACGAGATGACAATGAAGCTGTCCCAGGACACACCAATCCAAAATGTTCTTGAACCTGCTGTGAAAGCAATCCAATTGCAGACATGGACTTCCTCTTCCCTAGCAACAAATCGTAACTTTTATTTTCTTCTTGTTTCAGCTTTTCCTGATAGGACTTGTCCAGAGAATATCTATTAGCCACATTACATTTTATTCCGTTACAGCCAAAATTTGTTTCTCATTGATACATTTCCATTAAATCCGTCTTGTATATCATAGCGATACTCTACTTTGTCCAATTTCTCCCTTTTCGAAACTCTTCGTGGATATCTGTCTTCGACACAGAACTGGGGAGTAAGGTACGAACATTGCGTGGCTTCAAAATTATTATTCCTAATAGCGGAACTTATCAACAATTCAAATAATGTACCCTTTCTTCATTCATAAAATAAAAAGTGAATATCCACAACATTATATTCAAGTTTCTCAGAAGAATATGCAATCTATTTCAAAATCATTAGCCTAGTTGTTTACTTCAGGCTGATAACGAATTATTACAGTATTTACACTGTTAACGGAACAAAATATCGCCTCAAACTTGCCAAATTATAAGTGCCAATTATTTTTCCCATTTTAGGACAAGCTAATTCATAAGCATTCTTATTATTTACACCTGCTACACGGAAAGGTCCAGAATGTATAGGTGAAAGCTTCTTTGAAATGTGATCCCAGAATATGCTAACATTAGCACTTTTTACTAATACCAGATCACCCACATTAAAATTGATGATTTTCGACCCCTTGGCATATTTCTGTCTCTTTTCTGCAGCAAATATCAGTCGTTGCGCTATAAATTTCCTCACTTCCTCATGAAAAACTGCTTCTGAAACTCTCATCTTTCTTACTGTTTCCGGAGGTACGGGTAGTTTAGATGAATCAAAATTTTCCGATGGTTGGCCTGTCATTGCTTCCCAAGGGGTTACAGAAAGGGATTCATGAACAGTATGATTCATAGCGATCTCAACCAAAGGTAGTTTATCTTTCCAACTTTGATGAGACGAGTGACAAAATATACGAAGAATATTACCTAATGTCTTCATACGCCTTTCCACTGGGTTTCCTTGTGGATGTCGTACTGCCATACTTGTGAGAAAAAAAATTCAGTTTTCTTGTGCCCTCTTGCCAGATTTTTCCTGTAAATTGAGTTCCATTGTCTGACAAAACACAGCGAGGCTGTCCAACTTCTTTCACAAAATCCTTAAGCTTACTGAGCACTGTGCGAGAATTAGCTTGTACAATTGCATATAGTTTCGTAAATTTAGTGAAGATGTCCATAACTACAAATACATAAGCAACTCGTGCTTTGGACCTCGGCAATGGTCCAAATATATCAACGG
>PNEQ01092486.1:0-33129 GCA_003012365.1 Medauroidea extradentata
CCCGCGACTCGCCAGCAACTCCCTTCCACAGCCGCGCGCGCTCCCTCCCTGACCACACCTGGTGGCCGCCACCGAAAACAACGCTCACGCGTGCTGGTGCCCTCCTTGCGGCAGGCGCGGAACTAAAGCGCCCACATACATAAAATTATGTCTCATGAAATGCCATTTTCCTGACAAAGGGAAAATGGTCATTTCAATACAACTAGCGAAATTGAAACAGAATAAAACGATACAGTAAAACTAAATTCCCACAATCACAAATTAATCCAAAAATTGTATTTTAATGTACGTAATTTATGATTTAGACTTATCTTTTGATATTGAAATATGTGCTCAAACAATATGCGTAAGTTTTTTTTTTTTTTGCAGTTAAGTTTGCTAATTTTACTTCCTACTTTTTTACTTAGCGATCCCCTCACTCAATCAAGGGTCAACAATAATTTGAAACTATTATTTTTTATTATCATGGGTTCGTTTTACGTGTTGGAGATTTTTGTAATTACCGTTTGATGTTTTTAAAGTTATAAAGTATTTTATTACCAGGAAAGAGTCATAGTCTTACATAATGGCACGCTTGTACAGTCCACACAGTCGGTCCTATTTAGAACTGAATTACTGAAAACGAGTAGTTAGTTATAACAAAGGCCATTTCAGTTATGTGGGAAATATTCGCTGAGCAGTTAGTGAATGTGTATGTGTCATTGAGGTGAGGTACCGTCTTGCTGTAACATGAAGTCGAGCACTTCTTCCTATGACCTGTAATTAAGACTTGCAGGCATAAATTAATGCTAACAACGTGAATACAGAAAAATTGAAAATACGTAATCGTTGATAACTGACTTTGCCAACATTTTAAGCAAGTATTTTGCTTAGCAGAGCTACGCAATAGTTTAGTGCGAGCTCTGTCTCTCTAATCAGCAGTGAATTCATTTTGGCCAGCAGTTAACATCCAGGCCTTAGCACTCGTGATGGAGTGATGTGATGTGAGTATGAAGCAGCACAGGGTTGAAAGGACGGGGTAAACGGGAGGTCCCCGAGAAAGCCTCCCGACCAGCGGCATCGTCCGACACGATTGCCACATGCGAAAATCCGGCCCGGATCACCTAGGTGGGAGCCAATAGGTCTGGCCCTCGACAATCACGGAGCCCTACAGTGCCCTAGAAATACGTCACTCGGGAAACAAGGTACCTTTGCTCAAAACGGGTGCAAAAACGGCTACCTAGGATGTTTCTAGACCCTCTGTTTTCAAAGAGAGTATTTAGCACTTATGATTTATGTATCACGACATTTTGAAACCAGCCGTGAAACTAGAAGGGAGTTCGTTCTGGGTGGATTTGTGAGAACATATGAAGATGGAGATCTCATGAACATGTTAAGTTGGACGTCTGCCCCGGGGTGTCGAATAGTTTGAAGAGCTTTGGCCCTTACCAGATTATTCTAAAACTGCTCAACGCACGTGATTTCCCCTCAGGAATTACACTCAAGGAACCTTACACGTGTGTATATACATCACAGGTTCACCAGTAATCATTGAGGCATATTTTCTAGCGGCCAATAATTGCGAAAATGTACGTTTTTGCAGTACTTTGTAAGCGTGAGAATCTTGGTTCAGAATATTTTCAAGGTTATAGGCGTGTACAATAAACCCTTATCGTAAATATAATGCCATTAAATCATAGGATCACTATTGAATGTCTCTTAGAAGCGAGTTGTCGTCGAGAAGACTACACGCCAGTACAGTGTCTAGGTGACAGGTTAACGCCGAAGGCAAGTATACCATTCAGAACAAATATTAGGCTATTAAACCCTGACTAGCTAGATTGACAGAACTGCAAATAGCTAAACTAACTGCATTTGCATGTACGTACATAGGTGATACGGAAATGCGCTTCTATATTAACTGCGAAAATAAGATTGTTTCCTTACATACACATTTTTTTTAAACTACAAAAAAGTTTTATGTGTTCGGTTAGATATTTCATTTCGTACCCAAATCTTCTTTCATTTGTTTGTTATTATTTTATTTCTGTAGTTGAGTTTGTTTTATTAAAATCGATTGTGAAAATAGTAACATTATTTTTTGGTAGGGTACCATCACCGTGCAAAACTATTGGATATAATTTTTTATTGTACGAAATAGTTATCATAATATATTTCTACAAGTTAAACAACATTTAACACATATATCATGCAATGAATTTTTTCTGCTTACAGTCTAATGGATGTTCAACAGTGAACAATTTATAATTTTATTTTTTTTTTTAATAGGGTAAGTTTTGTAGATGTTCCTAGGAACTACACATTTTCAGATAATTTTCTTACAACGGCATGCTGAATTAAAAATTTGCATGCTAAGGGAACATACAGCCAGCCAGAACCAACAGATTTCCTGAAATTAAGTCATTCGCACAGAATTTGGATGTCATGGGGTATTTGTCAAGAAGTATAATGACTAACAGAATATAATTCTGCATTATGGTAAAAAAACAAAACAAATAAGGAATACTGGGAAATGCAATTACCGTACTTGCGATTTCTACTCAACCAGAAAATATTCCATACATGTATAGTTATTAATTTTTCGCATTTGAGCGGTCTTCAAGAAATTACAGTGTAACCGTTTCGAAGATAAGTCTTTCACACAAAACGTATTATTAGTACATTTTACAGTAAAATAATTTTTATGAACAAGGTTTAATATTTTAGCAGTGTTTATTATGAACTTCTACACAAAATGTTTCGATTTGAAAAAGTTTTTTTTTTTTAATTGACTTTTTTTCCTCATACAAGTTTAGTCAGGTTGGACTGTATTAATTCCGGGAGGCGATAGCCTAATAAGAAGCTAGTCTAAAATTAGTTTTCAGTTTGTTCGTAAATTGAATTTGGTGAGAGTAATTCCATCCCAAAAATTGACGTTCAAATGTAATATTTCAAAGCGAAGTAATATACTACTTGGCCTTTTATTGTTTTGAAACTATTGCGATTGTCTTTGCTTACTGGTAATTTATTTTACATTTAACGACATTAAATTATGTAGTTGATTTTTGGAGTAGCACTATGACTTGTTTACGGACAAAGTTAAATCACATTTTCGACTAATATTTCCATAGGCTTTGATTACGAAAAATTAGTACACAGCGTCCTGACTCAACGTGTATAAACTTATTGACTGGAAGCGTGGTGTGCAGGTGCCTTGTGTGGTGACGTTTAGAAGAAATACAAGAGTAACCAGAGGAGTAAAGATAATATTGATAGAGTGAATACTACAGCTAGTAAGGTGTTGTGGGGTTGTTGTGTAGCAACTGCGTGGAGAATGTTTATTTAGAATTTTCGGTATAGCTTACGTGGACTGCAGTGTGGACTCAGAAGTGTCCTGGTCTTACCAATCCTTTTCTGAGACGTTCCATGGGCTAAAGTGAATAAAACATGTAGTCCTGAATGTACACTGCATTATAAAGATAAATAAATAAACAAAGTTAGGAAGTATAACGAAATTTTAATTAAAACTCTTGATAAATTATTTTTTACTAGCACGAAAATCAGAGCTGAAGATAAAAAAAACATAACATTTGATGCAATTCCACAACACTAATTAAAGAAATTTCTCTGCTACCTCCTTAGTACAAACATTTAATTTAAATGGGTTCTTGTAATCTTGAATTTATAACGTATGGAATATATTAAGTTTGTTTTGCGCCGTGCTAATTCTCGGTTTATTACGGTAAGATTAAATAATAACTACGCGTCACATACCACTGGTGAATTTCAAATTCAGTTACATTTATAGCAAATTCGTGACACTAAACTTCACAATATGGCGGTTTAATATGCCAATTAAAATTGCATATTTGAGTACAAAACTTACGTTTTCAAAATTACAGTTGAGGAACATACTAGAGCAGCTACATATATCAGTTTAGTAACTATATGGCTGATAAGCTAATTTAAATGTTAATAAAACCAATTCTGCGGACGCAGTTCATTAAAATAAACGTCTTACGAACATTAGCGTCGGTGATGACTTCGTGTTCACTCAGAAAACTAGGTTATTTTACTGCAAAATGTCTCATGCTGAAACGGCAAAACTGATCAATATTTCAATCTGTATACATTTCGTCTCTCCCATAGTAAACTACAGTTAGGATGGAGGCAGATATTTTCCCTAAAGCCAATCTCCACGAGGAAGACTTACCGCGTCCACCAAAAGGGCGATTATAATTAATCGCACAACAATAGTTAAAAATTATAAGTGCAGTTAAAAGAGGTGTCAATGACCTCGGTGCTTTGAAAATGCAGTTTCCAGAACATACATACTCATGAAGCATAGAACTCAATAAACGAAATAGTGAGGTAGTTTAAATATAAATAAAACTACAAAATTACTGAATTTAAACCTTATTGTCCAGATGAGGAAAAAACTCAAAATAATTATATTGTTAATCGTCAGAGGCATATAGTGATAAAATTATTAAATACAAAGCATACGACGAAAAATAAACATAAGCAAAATATCCTATAATTCTATTACAGAAATTCACTGAAAGTAAAAATTTTCTGCGCTGTTGCTAGCAGATATATAGAAGACGTTCAAATTTTCATCGTTAAAGTTGGTAGCTTCCGTGACCCTGCGTGTTTTTTTTTTTTTTTTTTTTAGTCTTTTTTATTCTTCTACTACCAGTGTGTTCATTTCACTCATATCAACGTCATTATTAACGCGTTTATTATACACCCGGAAATTTCGCGAATTTACTTACGAATCATTGGATTTGTAACTTCTGTAGCCTACATGTCAGTAACTTTTGTGATTTGGCCGCTGTTTATTAAACTCGTCCATAAGAATTCTGGACCAATATAAAACCTGTATAAAATACCCACGGACTCCAGCGTTACCTGGTTGGAGCAACAGCCAATGTACAAGTAGCTGAGGAAATAGTGTATACAGGATTGTGGAGTCCAGCCTGCTGGTCGTTAAATATACACATTTCCGGATCTCCATTTATTAATACATTCAGTGACTTATATATATATATATATATATATATATATATATATATATATATATATATATATATATATATATATATATATATATATATACATGATATATGCATGCACTTAAAATTTTTTTTTTTTTTTGCTTTTACAAAGAAATTCCTTGTAAAACTACAATTGTTGTTCTTGTAATAAAATACAAAGTGTATGTCTGTAAAATCACAAGGCATAGCCTTGTAGTTGTATTTTCAATAAGGAAAAAATAGATGTAACTTCATTAATAACACTGAACTTGGTTATCAAATAACTTTTGAATAAAGGACGTTTCCGTGAAATTATTTTGAAAACAAAAAAAAATTGGAGGTGCTTAGCTTCCACGCATCTTACTCGTAGACCGCTGTGATTTCTGTATTGCTTAGTCTTCATTTATTTGTATACATTCGATGTACAGTTCAGTAATAATTTGTTATTTTAAAGAATACAATTATTATAAACATTCACTTTATTCCAGAAAAATACTTTCCAGAGGTTGTGATTTTTGCATAAGTAATTTACGGCGAACCTATGATTTAAGTAGACTACGCATTTTTTCTAAGCTTTTGTGGCAAACAAAATCCTTTAAACATTATAAACTAATAATTTTTCACGGAAAATTTTTTAACATTTACAAACGTTTGTAGAACTACAAAGAAGTGCCTCGTCATATATTACGCAAAATATTTACAGTGCAGGAGCTGTCGGTATATATGTACAAAGAATTACTTCGTAGTATTACAAAGTTTACTTTTGTAAATATATAAACTAATGGTTTCACAAAGAAAATCTTTGTAAATTTCACAAATTCTTTTTACCGTCTCTCTCTCTCTATCCCTCTCTCTATCTCTCTCCAAAACACAGTAACATCGTGTACCTTTGAATACTGGATGGCGATTGCTTGACACGTTTCGAAAGATTACAAACGAATAACAAACGTGTATCGTAATCGTCGGTTATTTTCGCCATTCCCAAATTCAGATAGTTCAATTCATATGGTAACATGTGAGTAACGAATAAAGTACGTCGGACACTTTTACTACTATATTGTCACCCAGAAAACAGTGCAATTTTCCCGCAGCAAATCACTCTCTGTGTTTATAAATATGGACAATGGTGAAAATCGCGTGTATATATTCTGCCACGTATCCTCTTGCGTCATGTAAGGTTGGCCGTTTGTTGTGCGCAATGGTGTAGCTGTTTACCGAAAAATTACAGACGTTTAGTTGTAGATGACAAGAATTAGCACTGGCCCAGTCAAATTGGGGCCCGCCAGTATCGAAAGACACTGAAGCCTAGCAAGAAGCTTACTTTGTACACGAAATCACAATCTCTATCTAGTTATAATTAGAGACGGAAAAAATTCATGGGTTCGCTGACCTGTAGGATAGCATCCTAGAATACATATGCACTCAAGCACACGGCAGATGTTCCTCAGCTGCTCATGATGCAGTGATATGGGCCTGCATTTAGTCACAGTTTAATTATATGCTTAACGAAATAAATAATAAGACAAGAGCCAATTGCGAAAGTGACACGAACTTGTAGTTGGAGGAATTCTAGCTTGTGCTTAAAAGAAAACGTGAATTTTCAGGTCACTAGTTGTAATTCAAGCGTGATAGGAATAGCCTTCAAACAGAGTCTATATCTGTTGGTACGTGTCTCATACAACTTTCACTCAACGATAGTTTGTAATCTCGTTGCTGTGCCACGTGGAAAGTTTAATATAATATTAAAAATCGTCAGAAGTATTCAACAGAACGAGATGAATGTATCTTAAATAATTTTTCCTTCTAAGATGAGCGAGTACATATGATTGTGTATTATCTTTTTTTTTTTTTTTCGCAGAAAAAGAAACCTTCTTCGATGGCCAGAGATCGAGCTCTGGCTAAGGAAGTATGGGACAAGAGTGAAATGATTGTCAGACTCAAGCCAGAAGAGGTGTAGCTATAATTACATACTTTTAATATTATATTTTAATTGTTTTCTTATAGAAGCGTATAGAATTGCACATACAGATATTGAGTTGCCGTTTAATATTCTAGTGGCATTGTTGCGCCATAAGTTTTGAATTCTCACACTCTATACACTTTATCTCCCACAGTACAAATTAAGTTGTGACAAATAACAATTTCGACTAATTATGAACCACTGTCAAAAAGATTTGTCATAAATATTTCTGCTCAAACTACGCAATAATACTAACGAAAACTGGTTACAATTAAAATAGTTTAACAATTATTTTTATTTTAAAGTTATCTAGTTTTTTAAGATATATATTTTTTGATATCTGAAAATAAAATCTTTGCTACAGCAGAGAAAACAAAACTGTTTTCTAAGAAAAATGTTTACAAAATTTTTATAACGGTTAAACATATGTTTTGTTTTAGTTTGTTTCTGTAAATTTATAATATATATATATGCATATATATGTGTATTGCGGCTGAATAATTCGACTAACCGAGAATTCACAGGAGGTGATTATTAATTAAATAATGTGTACAGACAGTGACCAAAGGAAATATTAAGTGTGGTATGAGCCTGTAAAATAAGAATTATAAAAGATTATTTTTTGCAAAATATCACAAATAAAGAAGTGAGATACAAAGGCAGAACTCGATTATCGATATAGGCCATGGCTCATTAATACAATGCACCGTAAATAATACAACAGGGGTGGTCACTCTCGTTCTGCATGTAACTTTTGTGGTATCCGGATTTAATATTGTTTGATGGTGCTTAATTGAGCAGTATGACCTGTAAAACAATTAGATGTTACCAGCATAACTGATAAACCTACTTTCCTCAAAGTGGGTTCAAATTAACCCTGATGGTTATAATCGTATACATACTTTTAAGAATATTGAATCATAATAATATTAATTAAGTCCTATAAGAAACGAAATGTGAAATAAGTCAACCTAATAAGCATTATACCCGTACCCAGTTTGATTAAAATTAAGAAAAAAAATCTTGAGATGTCTTTCTATCAAAAACGAAATACACAAAAGTCCAGTCGACTATCTAGAATATGCGTGCCGATATTAATGACCTCCGGAAAATATGTCATTTTATCTAAAAATATGACATGGTCGCAATTGTAAAAATACGAACACGTAATTAACGAAATACAGAAAAGTCAAATCAGCTTTGTAGGCTATGTAGTATATGTGCACCACATTTGGTGAAATTCTAAAAAAAAATATTGCTTATGATCTGTAATAACATGCTAAAAATATGAAAATGGCTGCCGTTTTGAAAATATAAACAAAGGATGAACGAAATTAACAGATATTACGTTAGTTTTGTGTGCCGTGTATGTAATGAAATTCTGAAAAATATTTCCTAAAATATGTTATACAATGTTAAAAATTTTAAAATTGTCGCCATTTTGAAAATATTAACACAGGTTGAACGAAATACACAATAGACAAGTTAGCTTAGTACGTAGCAACTGTGTACCAAGTGTCATGAAATTCTGAAAGAAAATAAACCCTTCCTAAGATATGTTATACTTACACTCTACTAAAAACTTAAAATGTCTGCCAATTTGAAAATTTAAGCACAGGATGAACGAAAAAACACAAAATCGTGTCTACCAAGTTTGGTGAAATTCTGAATAATATTTCCTAAGATATGTGATACTTTGCTAAACATACATAAAAATGGCTGCCATTTTGAAAATATGATTACAGGATAAACGAAATACACGAAAGTAAGTCTGCTTTGTTTGTAGTATATGAGTACCAAGAATGATTAAATTCAAAAATAGGGTTCCTTAAAAATTTATCTTGATATAATAATGTTAAAATGGGTGCCATTTTGAAAATATGAAAAGCGCGGAAACGTAAAAAATAAATGTCAAGTCAGGTTCCTACGTAATATACGTGAGCAAAGTTTGATGAAATTTGGTCAACATGTTCAAACATTTTTAGGGAGGACACACACAGACACACATATATAAAGGTGATCTCATTTCTTCAAAAAGTAGGCTAATATGTTCCTGTTGTCGAGATTGCGTAGAACCCTCAAATTCCATTGAAAACGCAAAATTGCAGCTGCAGCGATACAGTACGTAGGCAAAACCCACTGTAAAAAAACTTCCGTGAATGTTTAGGAAGATGATATCCCAGACGCAGTACAGTTACCATACTTCATATTGTAAATACGCAAACCTTTACAGTTGTTACAATACAAGTCTGTTATCTTCAGTGTACATTTGACTGTTTTAAAAAAAGGTTTAGGAGTGCTACCATGGATGTCTGGGAAACTATTCTACCATACCTACTTTCTTAGCGCTCCTATAAGTACGCCTAGTAAATTTACAAACTATTTTTACACTGCCGAGTTAATCAAAGCCTTGGTGATTCATTGAATAAATGATGGAATTATTGTGAACGCCAACTAAAAGATTATCATTTTCAATCGAGCTTGTGCAAACACGAATGCTTGGCGTGGCCAGATCCGTTATGTACTGTTACGACATACTGCATGCGCATACACAAGTATCGCTGCTAGCCGAAGCTTTATTCTGTGCGTTTTGTACAACGGTCACGATAAGACGTTGCTGTAGCCTTGACCATAGTCTTCAATAGACAAGCACCAAACTTGTGCGAGTTCTGTTGCTTAGTTAAAAAATTGTCCATTCGTTAAGACATAAGGGACTTAGTGAGGCAGGACAACACACGTGGGAAGCAGTGAATTAGTCTCCTGGTCAGACCATCATAACGTGCATTTTATTTCGGAATGCCCACAATCACAGTACCAAGCAAACATGGAAATTCTTTCTTATTAAATGATATGGTCGATACCTTTCTCAGTTGCATTCAATAGCCTAGTTGTTACATTTCTTTGTTGTTAATGATATTGCTGTCGATGAGACATTTAACACTACGTTACAGGTATCCTTATAACGTTATAATAATGCGACACTGCTATTTGCGAGAAAGCATACAAATAGATTTACGATCGTTATGTTTAAACGTGTAGGCTATACGTATGTCCGAAGTTAACATGTCTGGCAGTATCATCACTAGACCCTGAAATCTCGCAATTTCATTTACCTAAGAAGACGTTAGATTTCAAACTCCGGCAAATATTAAATACCGTCGGGGGAGGGTCACTGTTTCCTTGAAGACGATGCACCAATAGCATACCTGCACGAATAAATACTCCCGTGCCACTTTGTAATATGTACACCTGGAAACTCACTGGAGCAGCTGCCAAACGAAGAAGTTGCTGAAGACAGATTGTACACAGTACTGTGGAGTTGAGCCAGCAGGTCGTTGAACCCGCGAAATTTACGTGTTAGTAATCATATCACTACCCTATGGACGACTTGAAAAGAGGCGGAGCTTCAGTCAGGTGTGGGATACAATTCCTATCTCCATGGATACCGCAGCCGAACATAACCTTCATTTAGCTGTTTGGCTTCACATGTCCCGGATGAGATGTACGTCAAGAAAAGTGATTGTTTGTTTGGAATTTACCGCTTTTTCAGGTAAACATTAATCTTATATATTTGCGTATCTTAACCATGAAATTTAAACTAATGTTTTTTACCCTTGCGTGCAAATCTATGAATGCGCAACATTTTTGCTTTCTGCAATTACCAACTAACAAATCGGCGTGTTTGTAAACAAGCTTTGTTTCCCACAGTACTTTTCCCCTGCGGTGACGTCAGGGGGCGTGTACTTCATGTCGTCCATTGTGTACAGTTAGGCATGATAAATTCCACGTTGGTAAGATAAGATGTCACGGCACTATAGATGCAATTGTGTCTCTTAAAGCTCGATAAGATTCATGGTATAAAATTGCTTGCAACTCCGAAACTTATCACTCCCACTCCATCCGCCCGTGCAGTCAGGGGCACTCAAGCCCTTCAGGCTAGGAACGGCAAAAAAAAAGTGAATGTGAGGACCAGAGAAAAATAAATCTGAGCCCCCCCCCCCCCCCAACCGATTTTTTTTAAAGATTAAGTGATAATGTGTCTTTGTAAGCACCTTACTTTTCAGACATGTTGACTGTGTTGTCATATCTATGACCTCGACAATACTGGATATCAATGACGTTGCGTTTGCTTGAACTTCGCATTTGAAATAGAGTTTACTGGAACCATCACAGCTTTATGTGAACTTACGAAAATGCATTTTCATTTAAAATCATAGTTTATATTTTTATCCTAAATAAAGGTCTCCTACGGTGTGAGGTCCAGGTCAAATACCCATTTCCCTCTCCGGTTCTCTTTTCTAGATGCGGCCCTGTCCACGGTCACCGACAGCGATTCAGTGTCAACGTCTCGACGGGCATAATAAATGACATAATGGTTGGTCTTTACCTGTTACGCCAACGTCTCACCGTCAATGTGTACTCTGCATGACTGGGAGAAATTCTACCAAGAATATTAACAACGCAAACCTACTTATGGTTTCGGGGTGACTTAAACGGTAATAGTGGATTTACGCTGGACGCAGCGCGAAGTGCGCGATGCGAAACGAACAATTCTCTTTATTGTAATCACTAGTACGTTTGCCGCGTGACAGGTATTAAACCAATTTTAATATAAAAGTTCCGTATCACTATCTCTTGTACGACAACCACGTATGATTACAGTATTCAAAATTTTCCCTGTTTATTAAAAATATTTTAAAATACGCACTGGTTACTTCGAAATGTGAAAACAGTCTTAATACGTTTGCTAAAAAAAAAAAAAAAAGGTTATGATGTGCTAATAATAACGAACATAAATATCTCGTAAAATAAATAAATGTAATTTACTACCTATTCCCTAGTTTCACCAACATTTGTGCTCAAAATTAAATCCCATTTTTCAGCTTTGTCATGTTCGCGGCGCGAATCAAATAGAAATACTTTCTATTCAGAAATTCCGCCGCGCCAGCGAATTTTACAGCACTGACGTCACAAAGTCTTAACTTCTGATTGACTGTAAATTATTCGCACACTTTGCGTCGTATCTGCCGCTCTTGTGAATCCACCACAATTTGGTAAGCACCAAGGCAGGAAAAATTATCTGTTTAAATAAAGACGTCCTCAGTCAAAGGCAGACGCACCGCCATGCTGGGTGGTGAAGTGCGTCGCTTTCACCGGTTAAGACTGGAGTGGAAAATCTGGAATTGCAGTTGCCCATAGTATTCATAGGCACAAATCTAGCAATGAGTGTTTGCTGGGAGATAATATTTATGTACTTTATATACTCCACACATTGACAAGTAGAACGTTTGACAAATATAAGTTCAATTTGAGTAGAATAGCGACCTATTTCAAACTATTTTAATTTTTTAAAACGGAAAACGCCACTCTTTAGAATTTGAAAACCAAAACTTACGAACGCGGCCAAGCCACAATCATTGCGTAGAATAATATTTAAATAGGATTTTAAATAATACAAAACTATAAACTTAACAGAAGAAAAACATTCAGACCGAAATAATACTGTTTATTAGTGTTTTCCTTGAACATTTGTGACACGTGACACCTCAAAACGTCACCACCGCAATTAATTACTCAACTGTCATAAATTCCATATTTACTTATAACAATGTATTGCGACCACTCTTTCTTCTCGCCATCGTATCAGGAAGACGATAAAATAGCTTTTATGAAGCCTTCATCATTGTACCAGTTTTTATATAGAAAATCAGAAATGTAGATATTGTGTCTTCGTAGAAACTAGAGAGCAGTTGCATGGCCTGAGCCTGGGCCTTCTCGCCCCAACCAAGCTCCAGTTACCTTAAATGTGGCTCGAGAAAGGGGGGTGGAAGCCGGTCGGTAGCTTTTAAGATGTAAATATAAAGTAAAATAGTTATTATTAATTAAGATATAAGAAATTTAAAAAATAGAGAAAATCATTTGGAGTAATTGTCTGCAAATAGCCGAAAGAGATAAAATAAGTGTATAATAAATACGGCTCTAGCAAGGAGATGCTGTCTTCGAGGGGCAGGGTCATCTGTCGGAGGCTGGTTCCTGATTGGTCCAACTGAACCAAAGCCTGCAGGGCAAGTGGTGGGGATTTCGACGCCAACCAGCAGCCAAGCGAGAGTCCGGTAACGGGTTTGGTGCAGACATCGGCGAGCCGCGAAGACGTTGAAAAAAAGGGGGGCGGAGTGCCACCGTCTGGCGTCGGTTTAGCCGTCGAGACGCCTTGGAGTAGAAAAGGCTGACGTCGAAGAGCCGCGAAGTACGACGGGCCGGAGGGCCACCATCAGGACGCCGTTTAAGGTAGACGTTGACGAGCCGCGGAGTAAGGTGGGCCGGAGTGCCATCATCGGAAGTCGTTTTAGGCGTCGGGACGCTGTTGAGTAGAGATATCGTCGAGCTGCGAGGTACTGCAGGCCGGGACGCCAACGGGAATTATTTAAAAATGATGTTTTGAAAAACGTCGCTATTCGCTGGGTAGTCAGCTGACGACGCCACAGCTTACGTGACCTGGGACATTGAGATTAGTGGACGTAAAATTCTTAAGCGTCATACCGTCAAAGCTGGTGCAATAACGGTTCGTGAGGAAAGGATAGCAACGATGTGCAATCCGGGAAATGAACTTACCGTCTTATTCATTACCACGCCCGATCATAAGAATTATTAATCATAAATTTTATTAATTAGCAGCGCGTCGCACATTAATTCTAATCCAGTGTAAGTTCTGATCAAAAGGAAGGACTTCAGCCCCTAACCTCCCTCCCCACCTAAGATCGACGACTGAATACATATATCAATCAGATCTACGATAGAAGAGACTGGCCGAGGAATTGTAGGACTTCTAATTCAACACGAAGAGAAGGAAGGATAACTCAGAAAATTTAGAGGATATTGGTAATGCACTCGTCGTTGAGTTACGAGTCGTGTAGCTAGTTTCACCAGTGCAGATGCTTGTTTTGGATATTTTAATAAGTTAACTAAATTTGTTTGAAATTGGTGAATTGTGTGGAAGAACTTACATAGGAACCATACTTTTCTCAATATTTAACCGACACGTGTTGAAAAGAGACTTTACTAATGGACTTACGTTTTAAAATTTTGGACACATGAACATAAATAGTATTTGAAATATCCCTGAATATCTCTGTTTATATCAGGCTCTATGCTGGTGTTTCACTACTTGTGTTTCCCCCTGCACATAAAATATTGTATTTTGAAATATTGATCTTAATTAGTAACTAATTTGCATTTTTTACGTAAACTTACGGTGCTCGCTTAGTGAAGAGAGTGTTTGTGTAAGGTGAAAATCTATGAGGAACTACGAGCGAAGTCCGCCATCACTGCCTAATGGAAATACGGGATATTTTGCTTTTGTATATTTTGCGTTGTATGCTTTATATTATAATATTTTTATTACTAGCAGGACTTAAGTGTTAAATACTATAATTATTTTGATTTCTTTTGCCTCACCTGGACAATAATATATTCTGTTTCATATAAGTATGGATAAATTTTACAGCAACTTATGGGCAAACATTATTTTAATATTTTGTGATTTGTTTGACAATGTGAGACATTTTTAGCTCTAAAATAAACATGCGATCCATTTTAGCATTTGTACTGCTAAGTTTGTCTTGTGTAGTCCCTCAAATCACAAAATATATTAAAACATATTGCCCATAAGTTGCTATCAAATTTATCCATACTTATATGAAGTTGAGTATATTTAAATTAAGTAGTTTTTGCTTACAGTTTTCGATTTTTCAATTTATTTCTTTTAAGTTACCTCACTCTATTTTGTTTTCTTATTAGGTTCTATGCTTTGATACATATGGATGTTCTGGGAACTGCATTTTGTATACATTGAAACCTCCTTGGACTACACGTCTAAATTTTAATGGTTGTGAGATATTTTTAAATCTTCTCTTTTGTTCTGATTTATTATTTCGTACGATGGATATGGACAGGGTAATTTTTCCCGAAAAAGATTTGGTTCAGGGGAAATTTCTACCACCATTCTAAAGATAGTTCGCTTTGGGAGGAGCAAAATTATAGGCATAAAAAGCGTAAAATTTTTTTGGCCAGTTTAACAAGAGACATTTTGCTCTAAATCAGTATAGTTTTGGAGTGAACATGAAATTCACCGTCGTCGCAGATGTTCGTAGAACGCCACTTATTTTACGAACTTAGCCCACAGATTTGGTATAATTAAGCCTATTTTATTAATTCACTAGTCCTTGAACTATTAAATTAATATTTGAAGCTGCCATAGCATATTCAGCAACTGTGATTTCTAAGAAGTAATGTTTTGATCTGGAAATCGTTAATTGCAATTGACATATTGGACCGTCATCTTATGTAATTAGTGTCAAGAGATCTGCTACAAACGCTATTGAATTAGACATTCCCCAGAGATATTTGATGCGGAGTAGTTATACTCTACAGTATGAACTGAGCTTTAGCGCGGTGCAAGCTAAATTTAAATATATTTCATCAAGTTCCAAATTCAAGATAATTAGATCACCATTAAATGTTTGTACTAAGCAAGAGAGTCATATTACTGTGAGGAGGTAGAATGATTGCTTTCATTAGTGTAGGAGAATAGCATCAAATTAATTTTTTGTATTCATTTCAGTTTACATTCATTTAAACAAATTATTAAGGGTTTTAGTTAAATATTACATAATTCTTTACTAAACGCTATTCTGCATTATCAGAGTTTATGTATTTTAGCCCACGGAACGTCTCCAAAAGGGTTGGTAAGACCTGGTTCCCTATTGTAGCCCACGCCTGCTCTACCGACCGTTCCTCTAATAATACATATTCTCCCACACTATACACGCTACGCAACTCTACAGTGCACTTATCTGTGTACAATAACTTTTTTCTCACTAAACTAGCCTCTAGGATCAAGTCACTGAACTGGCGTGCAGCCTTCTCGCCGTCAACGGTCTTGTATGAGACATTCAGTGGTAACCTTATAATTTTTATGACGTGTTGTTAAAGACAAAGGTTTATTGTACACGCCTATACATTTTGAAATATTCTGCGCCAGTATTCACATACCTAAAAAAAATCTTAAAAACTTATATTTTGGCCGTTTTCGGACGATCTAAAATATGACTAAAAATGGGGTGATCTTTGAAAGATTCCTGCAGTGGGTTGGTATTATTAACAGAACAGTTTTTATTACATACGCCATTGCGGGTGAATGTTGCCGTATTGCAGAAAAACGCACAATAAAACAAAACACAAAAAAAAAATAAACAAAGGAAGAAAATCCCGTAAGCTGTAGTCAACACTCACAAAAATACACATAATATAATTCCTGAAAGGAACGAAGTCATATTCCAGAAGATGAGACAAGGACAAAAAGATTTAAGACAATATAAAATTATTTCCAAAGTGGAATATAGGAATAAAACTATTAAAATTACAACAGTTACGTTAGGTTCCAATCTGATAATGCTCTTGATAAAAGTACAGACTGTAGGATATAGTGAGTACTGATTAAATTTTTCTTTCGTAGATTTTGCATTCGTCTGTAATATTTTCAATACGAAAACTATCATAAAACCATTGTAAACGTCTCACCACGCTGAAAACGTATCACCTTCGTTACCTATAAAATACACTTTTCGGATATTATAAATGTTGGGGAGTGCTCAGTTTAAAGTGAACAGCCTATAGTTGACTTTGTAAAGAAACTTATACGTATTTACCAGCACTAAGGACAGCGAACCGTTATAACATAACATAACGCAGGCATAGGCCTTAATTAGTTGTAGAAAATAAAACTCGGTTTTAATTAACATTGTCTTTGCGAGTATAACTCGTAGTTGTGAGGGTTAAAAGCACTATTAGAAGTGGTCAAAATAACAGTAGTATTAATTACATATTTGTAAATTATATTTTACTGGCTAAATAGGGCTTGTAACTACTTTTGTCTGCGTTTTGGTTATAACGGTTTGTTCCTGGTTCGGGTCCCGAAAGCCATGGTTCAACACTGACATACTGTATTTGGGTTGTTTTTTTTCTCAGTGCTATAGGATAAAATATAATACGATTTTACTATCGTATTTATAATAGTGGCGAATTTAAGGTACCAGCCCTTTCTTACACGTAAATACTATTACATTATTACACAATACAATATTACAAAAACTACATAAACTGGATAATTATTCAAATTACAGGCACTAGATAAATCAAATGATTTAATTATACAGATTAAACTTACATAAAAAGACACGTCGTATGATACAGACAAACAATGTGTGCAAGCAATCATGAGAATTAATTATAGAGAAAGAGATAAAAATACTACACTGTACGAATCCACACAGTAGAGCGCAACTGATCCTTCTGCAGTGCATTTGGTTTTCCTGTGAGATGTTTACTACTAACAACTTTCCTAAAATATCTTAATCATCTTTTACTGCTCGAAACGTGCTCCAAATCATTCCAGTGAAGGGTAGTATTAACTACAAATGAATCTTACGTATGTTTGGACCTATGAATAGTATGGGCGGTTTCTTATTGGACTGCCGAACACATCTGAATGAACAAAATGGAGACAAGCATCCAGCCTCTTTTACCTATTATATGTCATTCTGGATAAAAAATAAATACTTTCGAAACCCTAGTAACTTTTTTCTGTTCAGTTAAAGTATATTTTCCTGCCACATTTTATTAGAAACTAAAAGTTTACGTAACGATAAATATTTACAGGTTGTACCGTAGTCAATAGTTAACGTTTGAGAACGCCGCAATAAATAATATATTTAAACTAGCAGTCCCCCGCGGCTTTGCTCGCGAGTATTATTCGCAACTGCTGTTAATATTTACTTTAATTGAAGAACCTATTTGTACTCAAGATAGGTACTTCAGTCATCAAATGTTAGAATGTCCAAGCGGCTAGTTCTGCAGCAGGAGAAGTAGCTATAGCTGTCCACGCGAAAAGCAGTCTTAAATTTGTCCCTGACATTAACGGCGACTTCGCCTGGACCTTATTTATAACCCTGCCAATTTGACGCTGTGGGGTAGTTACAGACACCTAAGGTAAGAGGTGAATCGAATGAGAAAACATCTTATTTACCCTGTGTACATCCATTGGTGACGGTGCCCTCAATTACATATTTTCAACATATTCACTGGAACTTTATTGACATTACAAAGTTTCAGTGGGTAAAGGTTTCACGGAAATGTATTTGGTACAGCAAACTTAATATTAGTGAGATGATATATCGTCGTTTTACTGCCAAAAGTGACCCAGTCAAAATGAGATAAAATGATAAAAATGCTAGGAATATGTATATATTGTTCACGAACAATTGCCCAAGTTTAAGTCTATTCGTCATTCCGTACTGTTGCGTCACAGTATAGAAACTTACCACATTTTTTTTAATATCTACAATTTAATAGTGTTTTTAAACAAAATAACATTAATGACTTAATCACTTATGGCAGTATACCGACGATATGTCAGCTGATGTTGTAGAGGAAACTAAGTGTAAAGCGAACTGCAATGTTACCCCTTTTAAACGACTACATGTAAATTTCACTAATTCGATCTGCCTTGTAGTTATTGTGTGTCAAAATTGAACGTTCGCACGTAGCTCTTAACGGAATTCCGAGCCCAGAACCTGCCGGAATTTAGACCTGAGTAACGAACAACTGCGTCACGTAACGTCGAAATAATATATGAAAATAAAATTTTATTAAAAAAAATATAATATCTGTGTCCTGGGCTCATAGAGGTTGTACAACACCACGTCTCGATAGGTTACTGTAGAGTGAAACTCCTGTACAGGTTGTTTCTCGCTGCTCGTTCCTGCTTTTCGGATCGTCAGCCTTGATTATTGACCAACTAAGTTTTATTCTTAATAATCACGTTTCTTATAAAGAACAAAATTACATACATATTTTTTTAAATATTTACGTAAGCATCACTCTGACGCGAACAACACCTGAATATCGCTACTGGTTAGATAGATATCGTGGGTTGATGGAAAACAAATTTTGTGCTTTTTCACCCTTTTGGGTGTCGAATTTCGAAATATTTTAAATTTACATCTTAGACATTCGTATAAGTATCCAACTGAAGTGTAAATCACATCGCTAGCCCGTTCAGTCGAATCAAAATTGATCATTCACTAAAAAAATACATATCACCCCTGCACAGTATTGAGAAATCTAATTTCGAAAAATCTGAAAACCGTTTTGCGATAATTTCTGTAATCATCATCCTGAAGCAAAAATTAATTGTATATCTCGACGGTTTCGATAGATATAGAGGATTTATCTAAAACCCATTCAAGGTCTTTTCGCCACCTAAGAGAGTAAATTTCGAAAAATCCTTTGATCACGTTTTAGAATACTTTATTGGTATCTCGTGGACGTAAAAAACACAACATTAGCCCGCTGGGTTCAAGATATATCGACGATTAATTGAAAACGCTTTTCACCACTTTTCACCTATTTTCACGTCCTTAGGGGGCGAATTTCGACAATTCCTGAAATTCCTTTTTAGGTATTTGAGTAAGCTTCTATCCTAAATAAAAATCACGTCGCTGTATAAAAAGCTATGGGATAGATATATATCGAATGTGAGTCGAAAACTCATATTATCCCTTTTTTAACCAGTTTAGGGCCGAATTCAGAAAATATATTTTAAATGGTACTTGGAATATTAACAAAAGCACCAATTTAAAGCAAAGAGGACTTCGACATCTCGATTGATTCGATATATATGGAAGGATAATTGAAAACACATTTCACGTATTTTCACCCCTTTAAATAAAGAATTTCGAAACGTCTTTGAGTCATGTCATAGACATTTATAAAAGTAACCAATTAAAGTTAAAATCACGGCGATAGCCAATTGTGTTTCAAAGATATAGACGATTCATAAAAAACACATTTTGCCCCTTTCTACTGTCTGGGGTTCGAATTTCAAAAAAAACTTAAAACTACTTTTTGGGTATTTACGTAAGCAATATTTTGAAGTGAATATCAACTCTCTGCCCCGAAGGGTTCGATAGATATCGATAGTTGATTGGAAACACATTTAAGGTCTTTTTACCCCCTTAAATGTTGAACTTCGAAAAATCCTTAAAATTGCTAATATGTATTTTTACGAGTGTCCTATTAAAGTAAAAATCACAACGATTGGCCGTCGGGTTCGAGCTCTATCGACGTTTCTTCGGAAACACATTTCACCCTTTTTCACCCACTTAGAGGTCGAATTTCGAAAAATCCCGTCTTAGTGGTCAGTCAGTCAGCTTTCATTTTTATATATAGAGATTATTATCTTAGACATGATTGTCTTCCAAAGTGCTCACGTTATCGCGAACAACTTATAAATTACAAAGGTCTACACCATACTGCTATGTACTACTGTTGGTATTTTTTTAAATGGCCAGATTTTTTAAGGTAGCTTTCTACCATCCACTTATGTCCACTCAAGACTTGGGCCGTGTTCAAAAGACGATCCACTCAAATGGGTACTTGTCATTTAGAAAAAAACTTTGCTGGTTAGGCAAGAAATAAGGAAATTTTTAAGGATATTAAAGTAACTTTTTAGGTAATCGGGAAAATGTGTATCGTTTTCGCGGGAAACTTGGGATAAAATGGCCGCCAAACCGGCCGACTGATGTAGATTGTCGAATGCACACTCCACATACATCTGCTCCTTGCCCTGTTATTTTTTTATCAAATACCACCTGCCAGATAAGTTACACTCGTAATCTTAGCGATAACTTTCTCAAGCGTAGATAACAGCAGTTTTACACCTGTGCCACGGTAAGATATACTACAGTTGTGACCGGCGTGTGCTTGCTTTACAATATCTCCCTCAACCGTTGCATGAAAAAGATCGCGCCGTCGTAAAGTGCAACTGCGGAAACAGTTGTAAATAACGGACAGATAATCTAAGCCTAGTTTATAATATATTTAGCTTAAAACAGACTAGTTTGCACCATGGAATTACAGTGGATATTGTGTATTTCTATTCCGGGCGGGCTGCTCGGTATCTTCCTTGTTGGCTTTATTTACAGGAAACTTACTACAGGAAAATGTAACAGTAAGAGAAGAATGGATGGGAAGACTGTGATAATTACAGGGGCCAGCGCAGGTATAAACATACATTTCTGTTAAATAGTCATGGATCTGGGTACACTTCTGTCGGAAAGTTTGAGAATTGAGAAATTTGCTTTCGGAATGTGTAGAAGGGGTTGTAGGGATGATTTGTAACTTGGGTGTTCGAGACCTGGTAAATTTTCTAGGAATAACATGAAATATGTCAATCATTTCACATTAATTGTTATGATTTTTACCCTATATTCAAGTTTATTTTGACTAACTTTAGGATCACACGTAATCAATTGGTAAAACTTAAAGAAGTGAAGTTAAAAACACAAAGAGAAATCATATAAACTGAAAAATATATATATGTGCGTGTGTAACACAAAAAACCCTACATCTTAACTTTTCTGCCAAACTGTGTTCAAAGTAGGCCTACAAAATCAATTGCTATATACATTGATTTATATTTATTTATAAATTTATATGTATGTAGGTGTGTGTGTGCGCGCGCGCGCGTGTGTGTGTAAACTGCAACCAAACAATTATTCATTTATACAACAGATACATATTTTCTCCCTAATTAAATATACTATTCATTTATACAGTAGATATAGTAGATACATATTAGGGGGAAAATATGTATGTACTGTATAAATGAATAATTGTTTGGTTGCAGTAACATATTATAGTCAGAAATTAATGTAATACCGTATATACAGGATGTTCACAAAAAACACCGACAAACAACGATAGGTGATTCCTTGTGAAAAATAAAGCAGGAAATATGTAAGACATTTGTACATAACCGTTTTATTAAGGTAAAAATTCGCCTATGAATATCAAATTTTCAAACTTTTATTTTCTCACAAACCAAACACTGATCGACGTAATCTGACAAAACTCAAGTTATTATTTCATGACAATACGGCCGACAAACCAACAGTAAATGTCAGTTGATACACTCAACCCTTACGAAAATGAAAGAGGTGGCCTTCCGTAAATTGCTGACAACTTCTTTTTAAGTAAGGATAGTCCAACATTTAAAAGTGAATTATTGGGTAATGTAAACGTGGTAATAAAAAAGATCATCTTGTAGTGACTGTCTATGATGCATAGCTTTCGTGCAAAACGCACGTTAAATTTTGGAGTGGTGACACAGAGCCTAGTGGGTAGGCAACACTGCGAACACGAGTATCTGGTTTGTTCCGCAGTGCCGCACAGATGATGCGGACATTTAACTACTGTAACTATCAGGTATCGTAGTTTAAATAGCTCACATAACCGTAACCATCACTTTGTTCCTGGCCGAATTTGTGTGTGTGTGTGTTGAAAACAAAATTATAAGTGTGCTAGTATAACACTATGAGTATTTTATTATGTTCGTTAAACTGCTCAATAAAGCTCCAACGTTACACAAAGAATTTTCATGTCCGTGTCAGCACAAATGGTATAGTTTACAATATTTGAGATGGGTTGGTGTAGTCTCTACTCGGACACGTATTACGATTTACCCTGAAATCTGTTGTTTGTAAGCATGTGCCGTTATCTCTTCCAGTATTAAACACACGCCATTAAAATAAATTGGTTTAAAGTAGAGATTTAGCCTTAAATGTCACTTAATAGTTAACGAGTGTTCATATTAGGTAACAAAATTGTTTACTGCAATAAACCGTTACGGTGTGTAAAATAACACAATGCTGCGCTGCTTGTGTGACACTGATGGGGCATCGTTTGAGTGGTAACTGCCATTTAAGAAATCTACATTAAAGACCAGACAGATTCAACTCTAGGGTTGAGTGATAAGGAAGGTAAGGAAAAGGTGTCGATATATCACCACTGACATGAAATCGCGTAACTGATATGATATTGTAATGTTAGGAGTATTTTGGAACTTGACATTTGACTACAAGTTTACAGCAGTGCTGTTCCGTTAACGATATTTTCAAACCGTCCGCTCCTTTTCAAGTAGAAGAACTTTAAGTTCAATTTTTTTTTCCTTCTCTCTATACATATTGCATAATTTTGAACACAACTTTCTGGCAGAGAAAAACGCGCCTAGCAATGACATACTTGTGAGTACTTTATAAATTTAATTGACTTGGTGGCTGTTAGTTCATCTACACCTGACGTCAATTTTAAACCAAAATGTCAAAAAGTAAACTATATCATTCATCACACGCCTGCATATGTTTGAGTCACTGACTAGTTTGCGGTTCGTAGATTTTAATTTGCTCTTAAAAGTAAGTACGACTAAAACAGTAAAAATAAAGACAATTAGAGTTTTCTATGACGAAATGTTTTAAAAATTAAGTTTTAATTTCCTACATCTGAAATAATATTATTTTCCCTTCTCAAGGCAGTGTCAGTATTGGTATCAGTAATATTGGACAGTGCCTGAAAACAATATTAGCTCCCCTTACACTTTACAGTAGTGTCAGAATCACACAAACTGTTTAAATGTCTAACTTCGTGCATTGTACCGACAAGATTTTTATTTCAATTGCACATTTATAATTTTTTTTTCAAAACTCACAAACTCAGCTAGGAACACAGTGATGGTTACGGTTATGTTGGCTATTTAAACTATGCTACGTGATATTTACAGTAAATGTCCGCATCATCTGTGCGGCACTGCGGAATAAATCAGAAACTCGTGTACGCAGTGTTGCCTACCCACTAGGCTCTGTGTCACGTTTTACGTTCGTTTTGCACGAAAACTATGCATCCTAGATAGTCGCTACAAGAGGAAACTTTTATTACTTTGTTCACCTTACCCAATAATACACTTTTAAATATTGGATTATTCTTACGTTATAACATTTGTCAGCAATTTAAGGATGACCACCCCTTTTATTTTCGTAAGGTTTGAGTGTATCCACTGGTGTTTACTGTTGGTTTGTCGACCGTATTGTCATGAAATAATATTTTAGTTTTGTCAGTTTACGTCGATCAGTGTTCGGTTTGTGGGGAGATCAAAGTTTAAAAATTTGATTTTCAATGACGAATTTCTCCCTTAATGTAACGGTTACGTACAAAATATCTTACATATTTCCTGATTTATTTTTCACACTGCCAGAGTTTGTTGGTGTTTTTGTGAACATCCGGTATATGATAAATTCAAGTCATTATTCAAAACTCGTTAAAGCTTCATGTAGTAAATTTGCACAGACTGTAACATTGTAACAGGATTACACCTTCTAAATACATAGGTAACGTTTTCTGTTGAAAGAATAGCAGAAAACATACCTAATAAATTATTTTTTTAGCAGGCTTTGAAAACTTGATATTGTTCTCGAAATAATTGCACAGCATACATAATCTTTGATTCCTTGTTACTAACCTTGATGATGTAATTTTGAATGTTAAGTTAATCACTGACGTAACTGGGTGTATATCCATAGCCTTCTGCAGTACACATTTGATTCCTTGAGTTACTGCTGCAAATATATCGGATTTTTCGCACGTTACTGTTTCACAGTTATCTGATGATTCAATTGTCCGACTATGCTTCCATAAATATGCTGAGATGCAGTAGGTATAATACCGTATGTTAGCATCGAAAACACTTTATACAGCTTGCAAGTCACATGTGCGAGTAAACACTACTTCCTGAAGAAAAGTACCGCTTTCAGAAATTCCTCGCCTATGGACAATCACTTACAATATATAATTTCCATATACACGACTGCGAATTTTTTTTACAATAGTACACAAACTATCTCTTGCACAGACCGCAAGGATGGAACTCGCATGACGTAAAGATTTCCTTACTTCACGTTCAGGCTTAGCGTTCAGAGTCCTGTAACTATTGTATTTTAGGCATACAGTTTCTTCATTCTCGCAATTTTCCAGAGACCTCTTCTGACAGTACCGATTACAACAGTCACTGTTTATGTTATAAAATCTTCAAACCTTCGCTGTGATTGTAAACGTCCAATAACTGTGTATTTTCTCACAGATGCCGCTAACCTTATTTTCCCCCTACCATTGTGTGTGTTCACCAGAGATAAGAGAAATCTAAAGCTGGAGCATAAGCAGATTGCAATGAGGCCGAGGACGTCTTGTTTTTCAGCTTGCAATATGGCGGCGTTTGTTCTGAATTTCGATCTGTTGATTATGTTACAGTAGGGACACTTTGTATACTATTGCTATTAGAATATTACGTGAAGTTTATACCATTACGATTACTTTAACTGTAGCCATTATATGTATCAGACAATAAATACAATAATTATTTGTCTTTCAAGGTGCGGTGAATGCCAGACACTTTTCTCACGTTCACGACATTAACTGAAAAGCAGATTTCGTATACGATTCATCCGTCATCAAACCTATTTCGTATACTCTTACAATGTTTGTTACTTACACTAAACGGAAGCAAATTGATTATGTTAGAAATTCACACAGGTACGACTTGCATAACATGGTTTATACTTACTTGAAAAAAAAGTTATATTCGTATCACTTTCTAGGTGCAGTTGCTTCGCTCCCTTTCTTCTACTTAGAAAGATACTAATTTAACTCGAACGACAACACACGTAATCAACTTCATGCACTTGTGCTCCGTCACACGACTCTTACTAGAAAACCAGGCCCTCGTAACAGAATTAGAGAAAACAAAACTTTAACCAGAGATTGCCGAAGTTTCCAACCTCCGTCAGACAACTTAACAACGAAAAGTAAATGTTGAAATAAAATAACAACAAAATGAAATTATGATACTTTTAAATGTCTGTTGCGATGGAAGTTTAAAATTAGAATTTATTGGTTTGTGGACATACACCATTGCGCATGTTATGCTGATTAAACTTGTGTTGAATGGCAAAGTACAAAAATAACATAAAACAGACACAAAACACAGAGAAAAAAGCAATCCGAGAGGAATTATGTCAGTTTTTTTTTAATTAGACAAAGAATTCTAAGGGTAGAATTCAGTCTAATATATGTACACATCACTCAGACACAAAAGACAGATACAAATAGAACCAGATTTACAAAATGAAAAAGTTGGAAGCTGACAAAAAACAGTGACCAGTGGACAACAAAGGACAATATACAGCATAACTCAAGTTAAAAACAACGAAAAAATGTGACGTTTCGGGAATTGCGATCTATTCCCGTCTTCAGGCTAAGATGTAGCTGGTCGGAACACCAAGATGCGAATGAAAATGAAATTATGCATCTATAATAACGCACGTCAATAAAAATCGTTAGTTTGATTTAGTTAGTCGAAAATTTCAATACAGTAATGAAAGTTATATTAAGAACATAGCAATTTCGAAACGTCTCTCTCCATTAATGATAAGTTTTGAAACATTGGTTATAAGGGAGGCAGGCGTCAGAACAAGACTTCAAGTGTCTTAGGTGAAACTAAAGTTAATGTTTTACATGAAAGTTAGGACTCTTACTGTATGCTCCATGAAAAAAACTGAACTTTCTTAATTTACCATTATGACGAATGTCTACCCTCGCCTTCCGTCACTAAGCCTTGTTTCCCCCACCCAGAAACTAGCGTCTTGCTCCATCTATACTTTTCTCCCATCTCTGGTGCTCACAACGTTCACAACATTCTTGTCTCACTTTACCCGCTCTCTTTTTCTATGTTTGCTACATATTATGCACATATTTTGTTCAGCTTCGACGTCTGGAACCGTCTAAATACTCGCTGGGGTCGCGGTAGTGTAATGTCAGACCTCTTGTCTCCCATGAAATGTGATTCTGGTTCGATTCCATGTAGGGTAACCAACCAACTTAGATGTTTAGAGTGTCTTCGTCCAACTCAGTGTGCATGAATATATGTGTTTTAAGAGGGCGTGGTACATAATTCAACGCTGAAAGCATCGGTTCATAACCGTAGGTTTCTTGAAGCCAATTTGCAAAATTCAAAACGTAGCAATCCTAGACAATAGTACCAGCCAACGTTTGAACAAAATTGTTTTAGTGTTACGAACTTCTGATGCACAATCTCTGACGCCGGAACCTTGTGTGTTTAACTGCGGCGCAAAAGATCACGCGTAACGAATGAGTAATTCTGGATAAATATTTACTTGTAAAGTTGGCGAATACCGTTATCTAGGACTATCGTTTTGTATTTTACCTATATTGACTTCGAAAAAAGTGTAAAAAAGAATTGATGTTTTCCGCGTCTGTAGGCATATCTACCACGCATTCTTAACTAAATTAAATTAGCAACCTGTCTGACCTGCGAGAATAAATTAAAGAGTTTCAAATAGATAACTATTCATTGAAATTCTGTGCTGTGTCAAAGAGGGACTTAAGTGTTTAAATCACTTCAGTGAAATAGCTTGTTGTCTATGTCCGATATTGAAGTTATGAGGTAGGACTAAAATTAACTTTAAAACATTTGTAGATAGCTTCCAAAATGTGCGAATTATTAAATGAGTGGAATTTTTTTGCTGCTCTCACTTACACTTTATTTATAAAATATTAAAAAACTCTTACTAACCTCTAATAACTTGAGGGTACTGCCTACCTGAGAGCCGTGGCGTGAACAAGGTTATAGATTTACATATTAAATTATATTCGGTGGGACCGTTCATTCTTTATGATATCACTTTCGAACAAAATCACTTTACCGTATTGAGAAGAGGAGAATTTGACTAAAGGAATAGAAAAATTATCGAAAGATTTTTAAATTCGGTTTTCGAGTGTTTTTTGATAATGAAAATGCAGTTACGTGTTCATAGCTTTAAGGATATTTTAAAAACCCCATAAAATATTGTATAGCAACGGGGGTCTCGCTGAGATGAACAAAGGAGACAGTGGTGGCATACATGTAGGTTAGACAGGTATGAAGCCGCCATGCCGAATATGGTTTTACATTTATTTCTTTAGCCTAGCTTACACTATGACACCGACAGACACAATTTACACATGCGAAAATCCGGGACCGATCCCACAGGGAATCAAACCCAGATAGCCTTGGTGGGAGGCGGTTAGTCTGACCATTCAGCCAGCGTAAACCCCTTAAGGCTTTACAGTGAAACTAATAACTTAATTTATATTTTCAAAATTTATATTAAATATTATTTATTATAACTAGGCTATGAAATTAAATTAAACTACTTCCTCTATTCAGTTTTGGCGTAATTTTAAAAATTCTACTTCTAGAATATAATCCTTTTTTTCATAACGTGATAAAATACACAATGATTAAAATATGTAAGCGATATTTTAACGTACGTTCAGTTAAACAGCGGTAACGATATGTATACAAATTACAGTAATATTATTTTAAGATAATACTCATACGCACGTTGTATCAGTTATAAGGCTGAGTGAAGAATTGTAAGATAAACTTATATTACGTAACAACAATGCAAGTATTGTTGTGATCATTAAAAATGACCTGCACTAGGGGCTTCGCTACAGAGGAGAGCTATCCGGAAAAATGAATAGATCAATAAGAACTGTTATGCAAGTTTACATAAAGTTAAATATAAAGCCAACATGATTGCTAGTTCGGAGGGGAGCGGTATTAACAGAGTGGATTATAATTAATTAACTAGAATGGGTTAACTACAGGTCTAATCGGAGCTGACGTTCCCAATTCGTTCATGATGTCGAAAGCTGTGTGGTTTTAGTCGACTAGTAGCGAACGACACGTCCAAGGACTCGAACCAGCGACCTTCACCCTGGCACGGCGGGCGGTTGGCGGTACATCTTGTCTGCTAGGTGACCATAATGAGACCACTCTGTTTAGCTGGTTAAAGTGCCCTATATTGTCGTCCAGTTGGCCTTCTTTTCACCGTGGTTGGGAAAGATGAGGGTGTTGTAACGCCGGCCTACTTGCTTGTTTACGTTTCGGCCACGACGACACTCAGAACAGTATCACAGTGACAGCGTGAGGAGCTTTCGGTTCCAGATTTTACTTACTTGAGTTTATATTTTAGGTCACATTTTAATTTATATTACTGTTGTCACTCTATCTGCAGCAGACTATTGTTACATTTCCAGTTTTAAATGTGTCAAGTTACAATAAACGAAGACGTGCGTTGTAAATTTCCCTAGCAGAAGTTAAATTTGCACATTTTTCGCTTATCATATCTTAGTGAACTCTAAACTTTATAATAATGGGCGGTTAAAGGTTGTGTCTGTAGCAGCCGAACGGAAAATGACATTCCACTATGATATCTTTTCAACACGATGAGACTGAACTTGCTGATAATTGAAATTAAAGCAGCAAGTGGGTGGTAAAAAGTCACAATGTAACATTGGTAAAAGCAAATATCTCAGTTCTTAGAGACAACGCAAACATATGGAAACGCAAAAAATTATGAGTTAAATAATTTGGGAATTATTTGGGAATTATTTTATCTTGACCGGAAATATTGAGTTGATTAACTTGCAAATAGTTATATATATATATATATATATATATATATATATATATATATATATATATATATATATATTTGACGGAAAACCTACTCTCAAATCATGGTACAGTTATCTTAAAATGGTACATCATGGTGTATATTTTACAGCAGCGTCAAGCTATTTTCACTCATAATTAGAGCCCACGATTTTTGGTGAAAAGAATTTTGCAACAGTTTGTTTCAATGCCTAACGCGCACATCTGCAGGTCTGCTTCTTGATTATTGGCAGAACGTATAGTTGCGCAGGCGTAGCTCATTTGACTTGTGCCAACAGGAACAAGGTTACTGCGACACCACACGTCTGTAATTTGCGGGTAAAACCCAGAGACGCTGAGAATTTAAAACAATCAATCACTGACAACGAAGCAGAGCTGCATACGTGCACATAAGGCATTGAAACAAATTGTTGCAGAATTCTTTTCACCAAAAAATCGTGGGCTCTACTCATAATACGATAAATCTTGCAAACTTCCGATAAACGGAAAATTTACAAAGAGATTAGTACGTTGAACAAAAATGCGCACCATGTACAGGAGAAGGAACAGATACTATAAATAGGCTTAATTTATTCTTTCAAGTAAGAGATATTTCTGTAACCTGTACTAGACTATTGCCGTAGTGTACCGTAATTTCGCATTCAAAGTAAGGAAAACCATGGTCGCTTACGGAGTTTAGGAATATTCCCTTATACTTGTGCTGTAATGTAAACATTATTTGCATATTCGATATAAATAAAAAAAAATAACAATACCATCTGACGTGTACCCCTTTCACATAGGCGATCTAGGTTCGAGTCCTGGTGGGGGTAGACTCGGATTTTCACATGTGCAAATTGACGCCGTTGGTCGACGGGTTTTTTCTGGGGTCTCCCGTATCCCCCGCCGCCTTATTCCGGCGCTGCTCCATACTCACCTCATAACCTCTTATCTGAGCTGAAAACCTCGCTGTTATCGGCTGACCAAAATCTCTTCACTTGTGATGTATGTCTGCATACATGCGTGATTTACTGTGTGGTATTGAGTTGCAGGTATCGGCAAGGAGACAGCGAGGGACCTGGCAACCAGAGGAGCTAGAGTTATCATGGCTTGTCGAGACATGAAGAAAGCCAATAACATCAGAGGTAAGCTCCTCGACACTCTGGGTCTGTACAGTTGGGCTCGTGATCCTGGACGTCGAAAACAATGGGAGCCAATGATTGACCAGACTTTCTGAAAAAATGTCACAGTGTGTGTGCACTTGATGACAATAAATAATGAGAATATAGCATATCCACAGAAGACAATTTATATATTTGACGAGAGTGCGAGCAACTAACAACATTTGAACTTTGTAAAAACAAAGGCTTTTGTGCTATTTAATATTACTTTTAAAAGTGCTGCCTGCCAAGCTTGAAGCACATATCAAATGCCAAATTGCCACGAGTCAAGCTCTGAACTAGCGTACAAGATTCCTGTCGATCCAGTTTTGCCGTGGGGCACTAAGCGGGGACTATAATTTTATTAGTGGAAAGACTGTTGCGAAATTCAATGCACATTTCTATCTGCGTTTAGTATACATCCTATTAGTACATTTGAAGTACGACAGTCTTAAAATACTACTGTTAGCTATGTTGGAAGGCTTAACAGCGTTTTAGTGACAATGGTGTTATAACAATGACATTCCGTTCTTGTCCGAAGTGTTTGCTTTTCGTACGTTGGCACAATGGACGCATTAGATTAGTTTTGTAAAAAAAAACATATTTACCAGTACATTCTAACGCATTTGAAGTGCATGCTAGGTGGCGTTCTTAATCCACGACGTGTGTTACAGATCAAAATTGCATTGGTAACTCAGAGTACGAAACTGATATAAATATTTGTGGCAAATGCATTGTCATAGTGAACCTTTCTTTAATGTTAGGAAAATATTACTTTAAATTCAGGCATGAACCCTGAACTTCATAGCTGGTATACATAATATATAGCTTTAGTCTGCATACCTGAAGAGCTGATATTTTGCCACACCAATCCTATCCTCGTGAGTTATTGTAATCGCCTTTGATGAAGTTTAATTCGAAAGTGCAGCCACCACTCGGTAAAGAATCTCACTAGACTTGTGTGGCATTTAAAATGATTTTTGAACAGCGGTATTTAACTATGTATTATCCTTTCACAGATGAGATAGTGGCGAGCACAGGGAACCAAGACTTGGTGGTTCGACATCTAGATCTGTCATCATTCTCCTCGGTGCGGAAGTTCGCGGAGCAGATCCTGACTACAGAGAAGCGACTAGATGTCCTCATCAATAACGCTGGTGTTGGCGGGCTCGGCAAGATATACTCTGAAGACAACATTCTGGTTATCATGCAGACCAACCACTTCAGTCACTTCCTGCTCACCGTCCTGCTCATAGGTACGTCACGCAATAAGACTGTTTTGAGTATTTTCCAGAGTTTTTTGATTTCGCATCGAAACAATTGTGATAAAATCACGAAACCATTTTTTAAATAATTTTGTGTGTTTATGAAACATAATTATAATAAATTTAACCATAAATACCTTATAATGCTAGTTTAAAAAATAGTTATAATGGTATATGTACTGACTCAAATATAGCAGCTACATGAAAAAAGGTTTCTTTGTAATCAGACAATTTGTTTTCCTTCAATCAATGTTTAATGCTTAGCTACTTTTCTTTTCTTTTTTTTTTTAATTTATCATAACAATTAAAATATAACTACACGCGAAATCCTTAATTGAATTCACATGAAACTCCTTTGTCATGTTCAGTTTCTTTAATATTCATTGTGAGAATCAGAGTAACATGAGCACAATCTTTAAATTTTTGTTGCAAGCCATTAAAGTTTAAATTCTAATAATTACAGCGATCTATATATGAAAACTTTCTTGCACTTTCCTCACACTAGTAAGTTAACTTAACACTGTATCACACAAATACATAATAAACTGGAAATACGTAACACAGTTTTGACCATTTTAACTCCCTTTAGTCCCAGTAAGATTGATTTTTTACCCCTCCTCCGAACGGCGAAAGTGACTTAGGGGTGTAGAGGGAAGGGGCGGACGGTTGAACTGTGCTGTAGCTTGTTTCAAATAATTTTTTTTCACGAAATTATTAGAGTTGTCATCAAGTATGTTAACCCACGAAAAGTTAACATTCATAACTGCCTGCATGATGGATCGCTTAGATAGTCACGTGGGAACTTCCAACACAGTCGCATAGAACTTTGTATCGCGGCACACGGCCTTAAGCTAGCATTGCAAAAGTCATACATTTGAATTTGGTATCATTATGGTTCAACCTTCAGACGTCTAGGTATTAGCTCGCAATTAATGTCACCTCAATCTCCAGTTATTATTGATTGACAATGTTCAGCATTGTTCTATATAGTATTTTCTGTTACGCCTATTATTACTATCATAAGTATCATGAGGGCACGAAAGGAACATATTTAGGTATCATAATTTTTACTGGATAAATTTCTCACTTTATTTTAAAACACATAGTTTATTTATTTTTTCTTTTGATTTAATTTAATTATAAATTACTCTTAGTATTTATCATGTGCAAATTATTTCCTTCGGGTTAGTGTAATAAGATCGTGATCAACCGTTAAATTTTCACTCACCTAATTATTACCACAGAAGGGCTTAGAACGACACAAGTATTGTAGGCACAAAACGAC